>JAESVK010001185.1:101094-123129 GCA_017140935.1 Hamamelis virginiana
ATTATGAGAAATACATGTACCAAAGGTTTTGAAGGAATGAACCCATAGAATTCATCTTACTTAACTTAAGTAGTTTCTTTTTCAAGTTTTCATCATTTAGTGTAAACAAACACTCAACAATCACAACCCCCATGATTTTACACTTTCTTTTGCATTCTTTGGTTTGCAGCACATAAGGATCATTTAGACCTATTCCACTCCCTGTGGATATGACCTGGGGATTCCCTAGTTTCATTGCTTGACGACCATTAGAATCCTACGCTTGGGAGACTTTTGCGCACATTACTTTTTACGTTCAAGCACAGACCAATGCAGGACAGCCTAGAACACCGCTAACCCCAATGCAAGATGCGTAGAAGATCCTACAGCTGGACCTCTACCAAGTACCTGAGAACCTACTGCATAAAACACAGCATGAGCTTGGAATGCCCAGTAGGAATATAACCTCAACCAACAGTAGGAATATTGATACAAGGAACATGTTAAATAAGCAGTTCATATTTAGTTCATAAATTAACATGAGAAAATGGTGCGAGTTTAGCTCAGTTATAAACACAGTATAATGCCCATAATTTCGAAGATCAAGCTCAAGTATGTGTATCAAACCGTTGTTCTCAAGCAAGTAAGCCACCGGCACAACGATAGCCAAAATATTACGCTGTTCTCAAGCTATTAAGCCCCCGGCACAGCGATAGCACGAAATTACGTTGTTCTCAGGCTGATAAGCCTCCGGCACAACGGTAGCACGAAAGTCACGTTGCTCTCAGGCAAATAAGCCTCCGGCACAACGGTAGCACGAATAAGAATATAAATATGATAACCATGCGAAATATAAATCATTATCGAGTGGGCATGTAAATCAGTACAAAGTATATTTTAAATCAACTTCCAAAGCGAGTAAGTAAAGTTATAGCATGAGGCATATAAACACATTAAGCATCGACTCAGAATTTATTATATTCATCATTCAAAACAGGAATGAAATAGTTAAATCATATGCCATCACACGTGTTCTTAAAACAGTTGTAAATACATCACACAAATGGTATAATCAAGTATGTTCTACGTATCATATTTGTTTCATAAGACCGTCCAGCATATCATGCTATATAAAATCATATATTATAATTGTTAGAGAGGTATAGTATCCTACCTTAACTGGGCAAGTGAAATCCAAGCGGTGTCTTGTTGGGGATGCACTCTAACTTGCAAAGGGATAGTCGTCGGGACTACCCTGATATGAAATAATGACAAATAAAGACATGCATAAATCCCCATCTAAGCAAACAAACCCAAAGACTAGAAACTAGACTTCAAGGGCTTTTCATACATATAAAGTACGTTCAAATCGAAGTCTTTATGCAAAAGTTATATAGAAAGGAATAAATAAGAAGAAAAGTGAGGGAAATAGATTTCTGCAGTCAAACAGTCGACTGTCTCAGCTAAGAATATTTGAGTTTAGCTACTGTCTCAGACAGTCGACCAAACAGTCGACTGTTTGCCCGAGACTTTTATAGTCAGCTATAGCTACCATTCACCATCATTCTTCTCCTAAACCTTCATTAACCTCAATAAAACAACATCACAACTCAGATCTACCCACAATCACTTTACGAATACTTTGATTTATCATTAAAACTCCAAATCAACAAATATGAACTCATAAGTTCGAAAATATGATTTTAAAACCCAAATATCAACCCATAAGCAAGCTTAAAACAAGAACCATGTTATTTGAGTTCAAAGGTACAAATTTTTAACTCACATAACCATAAGTGAGGTAAATCCACACATCAATAACTTCACTTTTCCACAAAATCATTGATTTGTAAATAAAACACCAAAATTCCATCAAGTAAATCCACAAACCCACGTTAGCTATATTTAAGCTTTTCAAGGCTGACAAACTTCATGAAAGTCATAACTTAGGAGTATAAATTCAAGTCAAGAGTGTTTTGGATGCAAACATACAAATTTGAGAATAAGGGATTTTAGCTTAAAGCTCTTCAAATCAGAAAATAGGGTAGAAAAGAAAAAATAAAAGACATGCAAATATAGAACTCACCTCTTGAAGGAGGTAATGGAGCTCCGGCGACTCCTCCGATGCAGATCCAGTGGTCACCACCACCAAGTGCAGCTGGCTCCCCTCACACGGCTCCCTCTACACTCTCAAATGTTTGATGAGTATCCAATGAGGGGATGAGAGTGGCTTAAGGTTTATAAAGGGTAAAGTTAAGGGCTTTTTGGTAACTTGCTAAAGTTTATAAATTTAAAATTTACTAAATACCCCAAAACTTACATAAAAAATTATAAAATTAGATCATTAAAATTTTTGGGGTATTACAATTTATCTTTCCCTTTAAGTGAATACAATCATGTGATCTCTCGCAAGAATTTCTTCAAACATTCAGATAACAAAATATTCAATGAATGGAGATTCACAAACCTACATTGCTTCCAATTCCCCAATAAAAGGGATTGCCAGCGCGAGTGAGGGTGGCCGGAGAGAGGGGTTGTGGTTTGTTATTACTAGTCGTGAAAGGCGTAAAGATGTGTGCACTCTCTCGTTATCCGTATCAGACTTAATCTGTACTGCTGGATTGGCATCGATATATGGCTTATAACATGAGTAAAAATAGTGGTAAAGGAAACGGTAAAGGGAACTTGTCCCTATATATATATATATATATATATATGTATGTATTTATTTATTTATATAAGAGAGAGAGAGAGAGAGAGAGAGATGATCCATTAAGGTCCAGACATTAAGCTTAATTTAAGGTCCACTTCTCATTGGGATAGGTATTTTGAAAAACTGATCATTGGATTAGATAATCTTCTTATGTATGGCATATTTACCAAAAATCACAGTGATCTAACGGTCGGTTATCAAAATAGTCTGTTAAACAAATTTTACAGAATCTAACTGTAAATACTGTTAGAGTGTTTCACGAACTGTAATTTGAAAATCGATTGTCGAATCAATGTGATTTTTGACAGACATGACATACAATGTAATTTTTACATAACATACATAAGAAGATTATCTAATCCAATAGTCGGTTTTTCAAACTACCATCGGCTTTGTGAGAAATGGTGAGTGGACTTTAATGGATCAAGTTTATATATATATATATATATATATTCGGGGCGGGGCGGAGTGGCCATATCCCATTCCCGTCCCAAACCCTATAGGGTTTTCAATTTTTTTCTCAAACCCTTCCCAATTGGGGCAGGACGAGTTACCCGTCCCATTTACATCCCTAGTTGAGAGTTGTTAAGACATATTGAATCCATCTGTTGCATGTCAAAATGACTTTTGATCATCCACTCAGTAACCCAGATGGAGAGCTAATACTTAGCTTCATTTGCTTCTTCAGTGAAAGTTGTTGTTGTTGTTGCTTTTTTTTTTTTCATGATGGTCAGCCTTCGGTGTCCGTAGTCTGGTTGTTGAGTATTTTTTTAGAGTTATGATTTATTTGGTGTGTTCTACCCATAAATTAAATTACTGCAAAGATTGTTGAAGGCTTTGTCAAATGCAAGTTTCAAACTTCAATGAAGTAGGTCACCAGGTCTTCAATGCTCTTAGTTAGTTTACCCCATGGAACAAAGACTCAGAACAAACTTGAGGTTTATTGAGTGCCTTGTATCTGTTTTGTAGGTCAAGCTTGTTTTATCTCTTTAAAAATTTTCTCGTATCGTTCATTTAGGAAAGTACAATGTACATATTTGAATGGGTTATTCATCACATCTTGGTCTTGTAAATTAAAATATTGTTAAAGATGATTGTGAATTAGTAGCTAATAAAGAGAAACTGCCAATGTTTTGTACTCCGCAGTCAAAATACATATTGAACACTGGGAAACAGAATTATTCAATAGAATTCTATTGAAATTTACTGAGCTTCAAGAAAAAAATATTTAGGCATAGTATACGAGCTCTTTTTTCTCTCAACTTGACTTCAGCAGCGTCACAAGTTGGTATAATTTGGGTAATTTTATGGAAGGTATTCAGAAGTTCATAAACAAGATTGTTACTATAAAACCTGATAATGTTTGTGTTTGTAATCCATCCCATACATTTTAGCTTTTAGACAAGTACTTGATGATTCTTTCAGTGGTTGCACTCGCTTTCGAGCTCTTGTTTAAATATTATTTGTGTCAATTCCTTCCTAAAAAATTTTCAAGTATTTAGAGCGTCCATTCTCTGGTTGTCATCGTAGAGTGCAGCTTTGGTTATTTATATGACTGAAAGCTATATGATGTTGTTAACCTTATTGCTGAGTAAGTTTATCTTTTTGCCCAAGCAAACTCATATGGCGACCAATAACATCCTCCGTTTAAAGGTAATGCAGAAGTTAGTATTCAATTCTTCAATAATATATGTTAGAATCAAGTACATGTCAATGTGTTACTCGTGTCTTTAACGGTTGGAGACTTTTTATCCCTAGCAAAGTAAGCTGGCCACTATTTTCGCTCTCTTCTTTATTGATGTGTTTGATTTAGTTCCTTGGCACAGATGTTTGGTAGGATTCCAAAATGAGTTCTGGAATTTTGGTAGTTGATTCCATTTGTTTTCACAGTTACTACTTCATAATTAAAGTGAACAATAATGATTAAGATTAGTGGCATGCAAAAAGAGGCCTTGGGTATTTGGATAGTCTCTAACGTATTATAAATATACATGCTTTGTGCTTTCCTATTCTGTGATGCAACATAAGTCAAGGTTGTTAGACCTTAAATAAATTTTCTCGACCAACTTGGCATCTTTATTTTTGTTTTTATCAGTCCCATGTGTGGCACATTGCACTTTTACGAGGAACTGACCTGCAATTCATTCTAACATTGTACTTTTTCGATTGTGTTTTAAGGATCTTCAAAATGCTTTAGCTAATTGTAATTTCCTCTAGCAGAGTTCAGTTGGATCAGAAGCTAATTTGTGGGTCAGATCCAATTTTATCTTGAGTTCATGAAGTCAAAGCATTCAAGATTATGAAGCAAGGTTTGTGGGCCATCTGATGCAGTCATAGTGAGGTGATTATGCATCAGCATAGTCGAGGCCAATCGAGGTTGAGAGTTGTAACATAGAAGGCAAAGGTGAATGGTTTGTTTATTCAGTCTTATTTCTCTAGACTAATTTTGGTTTTCTTATGGGGTTGAATTGGGGGATCAGCAGTTAGAATTGAACCCCACACCTTCCCATTCCCTTTCTGCTACATTTACGACCATGCTAGGATGGTCTTGGCCTTTCGTAATGATTTTATTTGTTTATTTATTTTTATTTTTTAAATTGTTCAAATTCTGGATTGATTAAATGCACATTTTTTGTTGTCTAACTTAATCAACTGCTCTGTAGGGTTCCTTATTATTACGCATTCCTGGCCGAATGATTGTTGAATGTATAAACAGTTGTAGGTCCCCTTTCACCTGAAAAGGTTAAAGGTGGAGCACCTATGTCACTAGTTGGAGCACCTATGAAAAGGCATAAGGTGGAGCACCTATGTCACTAGTTGGAGCACCTATGTCATGGGTCATCGTTTGACACTTGTAGCTCTAAAATTTTGTTCCGTTGTTTTATTTTTGATCTTTTGAGTTGGGACAGACTTGTATCCGTAAAATTTTGTTTCATTGCTTTTTTGTATCTTTTGATTGACCCTTAAAATATATACCTTGGGAGAACTCTGTGTGTGTACTTTGAGATGATTTTTTTTTTATTTTTCTTTTTGTTCATCAATGCATACGAGTCATGGAATGATTACACACTAGTCTTTTCAGGCTGCTATCTATTGGTTTGAATTAATCTACTTTAAATTCTCAAAATCACTAATCTTGTGCCTGTCTAATTTCATTTCTTTTGAAAAATGGAATGAGCCGGGTATAAATTATGTAATTGCATTTTGTTGGAAGGTCTTGATTGATAAAGATGAGCTGATTAAAGAGTTAATTGCCATGGAAGCACCCTAAAGTAGGATTTGACATGACATTGTGAATTTAACTATTCTATTAGCATAGGGACAACTGTGTGGGCTGATGGACATACCAGTCTTGATCCTCTTTCGCATAGAGCCCATTACAGAGGATCCTAATACTTGCTGTACTTCACAGGTCACATTAATTTGTTGCTTGGAGTTTCTTTGCAGATTTTACTATTGCAGTATAGAAGCCTATGCATCCTGAGACTCATGGAGACATGGATGATCCACCTCTTGAACCAATTAGTACACCATTAAAATAATACCCAACCAGAAATCTTGGACAACTTTTTTTTTATTTTTATTTTTTATTTTTCAATGTATGTAGGTTCAAGCTCTTAAATAATATGAGATACATTTGTGTTTGATAGTCAAATTTAGTAGATTGATAATAAATAGTGTAAATTTTTTTACTGTAATGCATGTGGCCATGTAATTTATAAGGTGAAACTCTTAAGTAATCCTCTATCCAATTAATACCTAGCAGCCTAGGAACTGAGATGTATCATGATTTGTGTATTATTATTTAAGGAATATCAGGAGGGCCAACGGAAGCTCAAGCAAAGTTTATGACATCTTTTTTTCTAATTGGAATATCTTGGTAACTATTATCATCACTGATGGTTGGCCAATCGTTTAGGGTTTTGCCTCTGGGCTCTGCTTGGCTTTGGTTTTAGGCAGCTCAGCTTGGCTCATCTCAAGGTTTCCAGTCAGATTTTCACCCAACTGGAGAAACAAATTCAAACGAGGTCCTGTAACAAGTTTTAAATTGATGTACAGAAATTTTACCATCTCCACGGTGAAACTGGTTGATGATGCAGTCACAAGCGTTTTCACAGCTTAGTTTAAATACATGGAGAAAATTGCTGTCATCACAAGTTATCTTAACCTTCATTTTTCTTTTAAAAGAGAGCACTTCACTTCGGCTATGTTTTCTGAAATAAAAGAAAAGGAAAATGCAAAAAATTAATTACAAATGGATTCCCCTCTTTAGCTCTTTTGTTTCATTTTCTTCATTCTTTCCAAAAGATCTGAGATCCAAACAAAAGCTATAAAAATATTAAAAAAGTAAAAAAATAAAAGTGTAAAGATGGTGGTATATTGACAATGAGAAAACCTCATACTAGTCTATTGGGGCATTTTTCCTAAAGTTCATTACCTAAGAAGTCATCTTCCAGTGAAGTTGTTCCCCAAGCAAACAACAAATATTCCTGCATAGAGCATCTTAATAGGAAAGGCCTGAATTGCATAGAGCATCGTATGCCATTACATTGTCGAGCACCAAATGGGGTTTGCAAGAACAGCTGCACTATTTAGAATCAAAGGTGGATCATAAAATAGAAGTACCTGCTCTTACACTGACCATAAAGCCAGATGCAAATCAATGATTTTTTAAGAATTAAACAAAATTGAGGAAAAACACAGATTCATGGGGTGCTGACCTGATGCTTCTGGCCTTTATTTTTATTCTCTTCCAAAATCTCAACATTGCAAGGGCAAATCTGGCTAACCTGGCATCCTTCACGCCCTCATCAACTAGAGATTCCAGAAAGCTCAAAAAACCTGAAACAACTGAATAAAGATACAGGCCTCAAAGTCTGTTTAGCAGGATTACCAACAATCTACATAACATTATACAAACATGTTGGCAATTAATGGAACCAATAATGTGACACACGCTGCCAGGCAATTATAGAAGGAAGGTAAAAGAAAATGAGGCCTGTCCACCTTAAGGGCCTTTCTCTTATGTCATTTCAATTTTCTATACATCATCTTGAACAAACTTAAATAACAAGCGCCATCCTTGCCACACTGAGATGTGAATGGATTGCGCAATTTGTTGGCTGCAATAACAGTGCCATAGAGAAGGGTAATCAGCAGTGTCTATAAGAATCCCTGATATATAATACTGAAGTTTGCCTACAAATTGTACTTTTAAAATGACAAGTTACCTGTGAAAAATGGCAAAGCTGGCCAAATAAGCACCAGTACACAGTAAAAAAGAATCCGAGAAGACCAAATCCCAATGCTGACATGATCAAAAGATGATTCAGAGCCTATCATCAAATGCAAATCGATAAGTGACTTGGATTGGAGCATCAACTGAGGCATATTGATAATAACTAATTAGAGGCTTTATACTCCACCCGTGCAATGATGGCATTGGCCAAGTAACCTCACATCTCCAATCATCCCAAAGTTCAGAATCCAAGTAATATTAGAGAGTGTTTGGTACAGCACCTTGGAGGCTGGTTCACCAGTTTCAATGCTAAAAGCTCTCCCTGGAAATGTGTGATGGAGACATTTCTAGCAATTATTAAGAGAAGGTCCCTTTTCTGTGCTTTTGCCGCCTACAAGAACTGTCATTTATCTGTGACAGAGACTTTTTCCGTTTGCTTTTACCTATTGCAGTAAAATCTACAAGTAAATCACTATCGGTTGATTGGTGGTAATTCTCCATTATAAAACCAATGCACAAACTCTTCACCTTCTAGGTCTGCATCCTATATTAATAGATATGAACGACCATCCCATGCCATGCCATGCCATGCCATGTCATATTCCCATTTATTCTATCATGAGTGTCATATAAATATATTGAAAATTCTCTACAAAAAAGACATGGTTAAAACATGCGCACCATGTGTTCCCTTCCATCTGTATAAAAAGGCTTAAAAGGAAAATTCTTTGAGTGTACCCCATACTGCCTCAATTCTTTCAAAGTTGACAAACCTTTTCATATGTATTTGAAAACATGCTAACTCTCTCACCATCCTTCAATATATAGCACCCTATCATGATAGGCTTAAGGGATTTAAATGACACTGGAACTCTTAAAATCTCCAAACTTTTCAGACAACTTGCAACTAAATCAAATTTCAAAACAACTCCCGCACATTACCACTATAGAGACCCCAATGGTGAGAAGTAGTTATGCACCCAAATTGGGGTGTTAATAAACTCATACTCCTAGATACTCTTATGGGTTTGCCTCTGTTGAAATCAAAACAACGCCTCCCCTCCAAAAAAAAAAAAACCCCAAAGAAGAATTTTGAATCTCATTCACAAACCAGACCATATATAATTTGTTAGGTTTTATTTTCATGTGTCGGCTAATTTCAGTTTCCAAAACACAAATTGAGTTGTATTGGTTTATGTATTTTGTTTAATCCACAAGCCATCTCGCATCGAAGAGCTCAAGATCAAGTTTACTTGAAGAATATTTGAAGATCGAGATTGGAGCTTGCTTGATTCGTTGTTCAAATCTCTCGATTCCTTTATAGGATGGTAAGTTTTCTTAGAATCTAAGTTTACATGGACTTTAGGTGATTTTAGAATGACTGTAACCTAGGTTTTTATATGCCTTTAGGTGGTTTAGAATGCCTAAAAATACCTGGGAATGATCCAAATATGCAAATTGGTTGAAAATTGTTCAAAATAATTTATTTCTAGAAATTTGCATAATGTGGATCGATCCATCCTTTTTAGTAGGATCAATCCTATGAGCAGAAAGGTTTGGATCGATCCAGGTAAATATGTAGGATTGATCCAACTCGTGGACAGCTCGGAAAAACTCTATTTTTGCAGATTTTTTATTAGTTTTGAGCTATACTAACTCCTACATGATTAGGTAACTTTACTAGGATTATAAATAGGTTATTTTAGCCTAATTTAGATGTGTGTAGAATTATTTATTCATCTTTAACCTAGAATTGAGAAACCCTAGCCTCCATAGCATGCAACATCCTATTCTTAGAGTGCTTAGCTTCTAGTTGCATGTTTTTATTCTCTTTCTGATCTTTGATCTAAAGAGGTTGTAAGGGACCAAATCTCGCCATTGAGTAAGCCTTGGTTGTAATGCCCCAACCTGACAATTGTACTGACCTTTCCGGGTAGATCAACACATGTCAAGGCAAAGGTACAACCTGTACTGCTCATTTATATTTCTATACTCATGATAGAAAGAAATAATTATATATCAACATGATATGAAATGTCAAGTGCATACATATGCCCAATAGGAGTAGTACAAATAGAATCTAATGTACCAATACATAAATGCTAACAACCCTGGCATATTGGATCTCGAATACATAATAATAGTCCAAGAGTTTACAACTCAAATGCTGCTAAAAAGACTGATGCTCAATAGCCCATAACATTGCTAACCCCAGTGCAACCTGAGTAGAGTTCCCTACAGCCTAACTACTCCCAAATACTTGTGAATCCGTTGTATAAAACACAGCATGAGCTTGTACTACCCAATAGGAATACAACCTCAACCAACAGTAATAATACTGATACAAGGAACATATAAAAAAAGCATTTCATTTCCAGTTTCAATAAACAGTATATAAATGGTGTGGGTTTAGTTCAGTTATAATCACAGTTCATAAAACATCATTTCCAAACCTTTCCAAAACCAGTCTCAGGGACGTATATTAGAACATTGTTCTAGGCTAACAAGCCTCCGGTACAACGACAATCGAAATCGACCACTACTGGGTCCTTCCTCTTGAGGGTACCGACCAGTTACCTTACACACGGTCAACTGTTGAGCCACTACAGGACTAAAAACTTCGGGTCTGTAACGCCCCAACTTAACATCCATATCGACCCTTCCGGATAGGTCGACACGTGACAAGATAGATACAAGAATTCTATATATATAACAAAATGAAATGTCATGTCCATACGTTATATCTCAATCACCATTTGTAATACGAATAGAAAATCAAATAATAGTGCCAACATCCTTGGCAAATAGGCTGAATCACAAATCGAATCTAATCTCAATAACTAAATAGTACATAATACATATCTCAGGAAATATATGAGACCAATGCAGGAAACAACTATGCAGCTATCCATCACTTCCCAAGCAAAGAATTATGCGAACCAAACATGTACCCCAAGTTAACTTGTAATCTACTCCATGAAAAGCAGGAATGAGCCTAGAGTTACTTAGCAGAAATAATATAACCTCTACGCATTAATAACAACATGGTGATACACGTAATATTCATATAAAGTTCACATTTCAAGAATTTATAGATTATGAATCACTTTCATAAACAGTAATTAAAAGCAATGTATACTTTCAGTGAAAAACCAAAATCTCCAAAATCAGTAACAATGGGGCATATGCCTCGCAAGTGGAAAGAACCTTCACATGCAGACTAGAGCCCAGTACCGTCCTTATCCATAGCATGACATTATACGTCACCCTGTAGGATCCATGGTATACACATCGGTATGGAATCGGCATGAGTGGCATATGCGTCTCCTCGCAAGGTTTATAGCATATCCAAACTTGGATTGAAATATATTATAGGGCTGTTGATTTTTAAGCTAACAAACCTTTAGCTCAGGGCTACTACTAAACCAGGCCGGAGACTGAAGTCACACCCGTACCCAAAATAGAATCAAATAGGGCCATGAGCCAAAACCCCCAATGATATAATTCAGTCCACATACATATATATATATTCATGCATGTCCTAAAAGATATATAATTAATCATCATGTCATGTCCACCGAGATGAGGTTAGGACCGGAGTCAGGTCATACAGCGCTTACATCCTCGCGTGATACTGTCTCATATCAACATAACCAGAACCAGGATCCATCGTCAGGAGGTTAGGGAGCGAACTCATGCCTACACCTCTAGCATGCATGGCATCCAATGTACAGTGAACTGGAACCGATAAGCAGGCGTTCCCATTTAAATACAATCATTTCTAGAGTCTTAACTCAAAATAGTTAAACAAAGCAGATTTCCAAAATCATAGACTTTTCAAGGAGTTGGGAAGGGCCTACAAGTAAAACTAACCATTTTCTCTGTCCGTTTGAAAGGTAGGGCATATTTGAATACCAACATCACACATCATTTCATAAAACAGTTTAGTTTATAGCCCAATCAACCTTATTCATAAAATATTTAATAGAAATACTTTATAAATAAAAAACATCTGTTTTATAAATAAATAAAAAAAATTAGCTTTATTCAAAGTGTTAGCTTGATCTATTTTAATATATATCTCTCTGTAAATTTTGAAATTTATCACATAAATCATATTTTTAAAACAAAAAATTCCAATATTTATATTATTATTCCTTTGTATCACTGAGAATATAATTATGCAAGCGGGTCATTCCATTTAAGGTGCAACACAATTGAATTCAAACAGTTTGGGCTTTCAAAACCTTGTATGGCAAATAAAATGATAAATTCAATTATCTCACATTCATCATCCCATTTGTATGAATTCCTTTGATATATCTTGACTTCCGGTTAAGATGACGCTAGGTGGATTGGGAGAGTGAAGCCACGTGGCAGAACCGGAACACATCACCATTACACACCAACAAATAATGATAGTGTTAATCATACAACTAAGTGGTGTATAAGATATAATATATGATTTGCCATAAAAAAAAAAAAAAACCGAAAACAGAAAAAAGAGGTCCCATTTTCCCTTTCAACTTTTTTTGTCTTTCTAGATTTATTGAGTTTGTGCTTTGGGCTATCAGACGCATTTGGTGAAAAAGATCGCTTTCAGATCGCTTTCAGATTGGATGAGATGAGATTCCAATGAATTAAGGTTTTGGACCATTTCTTTCTTTTCTTTTCTTTGGGTAATCAAGGATTTGGACCGTTTCAATATGAGGGAAAATACAATTTCTATTCTAATTGCCTGTCTCCATCTGAGAGTGACAAGCAAAATCATGGTAGATGTCAATAATTGAAGTAATGAGTACCGACATATATATATATATATATATATATATATATATAAAAGGCAGCAGCCGCCGCCGCCTGTACAGCTTGTTGAATGGATGAATTGTGGGGGTGTACGATTGAAGGTTGGTAACTTCACCCACTCCATTAATAATGACTCACATCTTTTTGTCAAACAAAACGATTCTTCCTACCCACCTCCCAGCTTGCATTTGACCCTTTTTCTATGTTTGGAATTGTTCTTCAAAATCATGGAAGCCACAATTACAGGATTAAAGTCAAACACAGATCAACAAAACAAGATTAGTGTCAAACATTACAAAATTCTTAGCTACTAGAAATCCATTGAAAAAGCAAACATGAGACTTGACTATAATGATGCCAGCAAATGAGATTAAGGTAGTAAAATAATATCAATATGTACAAAGGTAACCCTTAAAAACTGTTCTCGTCTTCCTTCTATGCTTAATTTCATGGCTCCAACTTCGGATTGGATTCACGGTAATACAAAGGCAAATGGGATTTCTTTCTCTCTCTCTCTCTCTCTCTCTCTGGCTTTCTTTATGTCATCAGGTTAAATGGCTGTGTTTCTATATTTGCTGAAAGGGCTAAGATCGGTTGTGGAATTTGCACTTGAGGGGTTTCAATGTACATATGGACTGAGGTATATTATCTAGTTCCTCAAGAGTAGGACCTAACCGAGCCAAAATTACAAAACGATCTGGAACTGAAGAAGCCGCCAAAGAGGAACCTGGTTGGAGATTCTTGAGAAGCTGGTTTTAGGTCTTCAGGGCAGCCTTTCACTTGGAGTATGGTCTGACCAATTGCTTGACGAATGGAATCTATGGTCTTAGCATCGACCGGATACCCTGATGCATCACGAACATAGAATGTATTAACTGCTTTGCCTGTTCTGGTTGTCACTTCTGCTCTGGTGACAGTGAGGCTATTCTCTCGGAAGATTCGAGTGACATCAGATAGCAGCCCAACTCTGTCTGTAGTGCATAATTCTAGCTTCAATCCCTGAATAAGAAGAAAAAAAGTGAATTGTCTAGATGGAGCCTCTTAAGGAACTGAAAAACAACAAAAAATAAAAGATGTTGTAAGAACTTCTGTTTTCAGTAGTTAAATGGAGCCTGTCTACATGAATTTGACATTACTTCTCGAAACAGAATCAAGGCACACCATCTATCAGACAAACGAGTCGATTAAAGAACATAATCTGACAAAAGAATGGAGCACGAACTAGCAAGTGTTCCTTATGTGGAGCATGTATCCAATTAATGGATTTAATATGCTAATTTGAAATAATAAATTATAAAATAATTCATATTCCTCTTAATTACACTTTAATATTATAAACAGCACTCTCCCATATAAGAACTTCTGTTTCAGTTGAACAACAAGCATTTGTTAAATGGAGCCAGTCTACATGAATTTGACATTACATCTCCAAACAGAATCAAGGCACATCATCTGTCAGATAAATAAGTCGATAAAAGAACATAATCTGACAAAAGAATGGAGCACAAACTAGCAAAGAGTTCCCTATTTGGAGCATGTATGCAAGGAATGGATTTAATATGCTAATTTGAAATCATAAATTATAAGATAATTCATATTCCTTTAATTATACACTTTAATATTATAACCATCACTCCCACTCTCCTACGTAAGTAGCACAATTTATTATAATCAAAAACAGAACCCAGTAGCCAAAACTGAGTTTCAAACCTAACCTTATTACCTTATTATAACCTTAAAGATAAAAACTAGAAGTCAGAAAGTGTATTCCAACTGGATATGCATATGTAATTCTGATTTTCAACCTTAATGACATTGCTAAAATGCACCATTATGGTTAAAAAAGAAAAAAAGAAAACAAAAGCATGTTGTTTCTTAACAAAATCCAAGCACTCAAGTACAATTTCTGATATACGAGTGTGTGCCCTCACCTCAGATACTCTTCTCTCAATAGCTGCTTCAAGACATTGGATCACTCTTTGTCTCTCTGCATCTGATTTCACAGGAGACCCATCAACATGCCTGATATAGTATTCCTGCAAAAGAATCCAGAAAAGTATTTCAAGTCATAATCAGACCAAAATAAAGCCTATTCCAGTTCATCTGTCCTCCATCCTACTAAACACATGTACATGTATTTATAGAGGAAAAAAGGGGAAAAATTATGAAAAAAGGATGATATACCTGGTATGCTTCTGGTCCTTCAGCATCTATATTTGCATGAAAAACTACATATTGCATGTCTGTCAGAGTGCAAACAGTATCAAATAGAAGTTTCGGCCTATCCTTACTCTGGATCGTAACCACAGAGTAGTCCTTGTCATACCAATTAACAACATTCACATTTGGTCTTTGTTTCTCATCCAAGCCATCATCATCTGCTCGTTCATAATCACGATCAGCAAACATCATCTGGTGAAGCCTTCTCTCAGTGTGAGTGACCCCGTGAGAGACCACTGTCTTTGCTCCCCTTGATTGGTTGCTACCCTTTAGAACATTGCATAGAAGTTGCTTAATCTTAGAGAGCCTCTCTGGGTCTGTTATTGCAGACCCTGTCTCCTCATCAGTTACCTGCATCACGGCAGCAGCCCGAGTGTTGTGCGTCCACACCTCTCCATTTACCACATTGCACTTGAGGTGAGTGAGGACAGCACTGACTTCAGACAGCAAACCTGGTCTGTCATTTCCGGTTAACTCAATTGAAGTGTGGTCCATTGAAGGCTTAACCCCCACAGATCTTCTGGGTGCAGATAAGAACCATGAATCCGGCCCAAGCGACTGAAGATGAAATCATGGTATCAGGTGGGTATGTGCAAGAAAGCAGAGAAAACCTTAAAAATTATATAAAAAAAACCAACAACAACATCAACATAGAACAAGACTTACCTTTCTAATATAATCCAAAATTCCTTCATCTCTAACCTTGTTTCCATCTTGATCAGTAACATTAAATACTGGTTAAAAGTTAACAGAATTTATTAAATTATGTATCATAAAAATGAGGAGAATAACTTCACAGTGAGAAAATAAAGAACCAAAGAAAGGGAAAAAGAAAATCGCACCATCCATGAACCATCCACCATCAGAAGATATATAAGCTTTAGTAATGATAAGGTTGAGATCAGTAAGGACTTGTACAACTTCCACAAGTATGCCATGTTTGTTTGCACTGTCCACCTGCATCATAAAATGGAAGTACGTACCAAAAAATTCAGAAAGAAAGAGAAATCCAATGATGATGGTTCAGAAGACAAAAAAGGGAAGAAAACAAGGAATACATACCCGTATAACCGTTGCATTCTTGCAGGTTTCATTATCAATTACAACTCTGAAAACAGGTAAGCAGACAAATAGGTGTAAATCTCACGGAATATTTAAAGATAATGTAACTGTCAGGCATACAAAAGAAAGAAGAAACTGCAGACCTTGGCGGGTTCATCCGTCGAATGAATTTTTCATATTCATCATCCTTGTCCTCTGAGAAGCTCATATTGATATCTGAAAAAATAAATAAATTTTTAAAAGTAGTCAGATAAAGCAGAGATGAGAACTACTCAAAAAGCAAAATTCAAGCAGAAACAGCTAAGCACCACAACCATTCGGAAAAGAAGAAACTAGAACTGAGTTCCAAATAAAATTAGAATAAAAGGAAGAGAAGAGTCATTATTAAAGAAAAAAAAAACCCACTAAACAACTTTCTTCAAACATTCAATTAGGGCATACAAACACACATTGAAAGGGCAACTGACCAATCATGAATTTCTTAGAGAAGGAGAATACAAGAATGACCCAGAACTTCAATTAAGATTAAACAAAAAATAAAGGCAGGTATTTGTGATGGGGTTGAGGGCATGATCAATCAAACCATTGAAATACATGTACAAAAACACACACACACACACACACACACAGAGGAGGCTAGTAAAAACAAGGCCAAATAGGCAAAGACCATAGGAAAAAGTGCAGATTCGGCACCCCAAGACTTTCAATTAATTAAGATGATAAAAACCATCTAACGAACGAAATCCAACCCAAACCCGAAAAAACAGAACCAGGAAAAAGGCAATTAAAATCACACTGTACAACATTAAACACCAAAAACATTCACAAACACTACCATAACAAAAATTAAACACTCAATTCATAGCATTACAACAAACAAGAACACAAACCCCGAGATCCCCACTTCCAAAAAACGCCCAAAAACAATAAGAAAAAGAAAAAGATCACGAAACCAAAACACAAACAATCATAAACACACAACCACAAACGCAAATTGAAGAACAGAATGGCACTCACCCATTATAATTCTCAAGGATTCGTGATCTTCTAGACCAAAGTTTCTTGATTCTCTCCACAAAGAAAGTCGTATAAGAAAGCAAGTAGATATATAAACGATGAGATCTCTCTCACTGAAGATATATAATTGTATATATCGATATAAACCTCAAAACACGAACCCCAGCTTGAACCAATACTATATCAAACACCCTTTCGGCCTTTCCCCACGAGACTCCAAAACCCTGCAACTTCAAAAGAACAAAACACCTCTGCCCTCGCGCGCGCGCTCTCTCTCTCTCTCAACTGTGTTTGTTTTTAATATGAGCTCTCCCCCTCCCACTTCCTAATTTCAGTTTCTCGCTAAAATTGGAATTACCAGGACTAAAAAAAGAAAGTTCCCATAACACGATCCATCCCACCGAACAACCCGGCGTACTTTAACAATAACCCCGGAACTACAGAGTATGAAATATAAAACTTTTGGCCATTGGGTGGATCGTGCTAATATGCGCAAGCCTTTATTGGTATAGCAGGGTTTAATTAATAACCACGTGTTAGAAACAGCGGGAATAATAATAATCTCCGAGCTATGTGGAGGGGATCGTGGGGACTGTGGAGTCTGCGGTCAATCGGTCGTCAGTCACTGCTTTCTAACGGTTGTCACCATCCATCCAATGTGTTATATATATATTATACCAGAAGATTTTTATAAGGTTTTTATTTGATCATACAAAAATAAATTATGAAATTTCTACAAATTAATTTTTCTTTTTGAAATTTTATTATAATAATAAAATGAATAGTTTATTGACATAAATGCATATTCACTATTCATTCTTATTATTGAATACAAATTGCAATTCTTTTTCTGCAACTTTTGTCATAAAATTAAAATTAAAATTTTAGAAAATCTATGTGTAATAATGTGTTAAAGTACAATTTAAAATTTGTATCGTAATTAAAAAGAAAATGAAATAGAATTAAAAAAGATAATCAAAGCCTTATGATTGGTATACACATTGACTTGTACTTTTGATCATTCTGTAACTCACGATGCCTATAAAAATGCAAATTAGAGTGTTCGTATTTTGATATGTAAGATCGATATATCTATATAATTGATGAAATTTAATGAAAATGTTACCTCATCGATTTAAGAACATGCAAAAGTTTATGTTCCTCAAATATATACTAAAGTTCATGGTGCTTTAAATCTGTATATGTTCCTGAAAGAATTATAGAATTCATTTTTTTTTTAAATGTTGATTTAATGAATGATAACAAACATACAATCATTAATAGTGATCATACCTTATTTACTGTGGTTTGATCAATCAGATGACAATAAAATATTTTTGTAAAAAGGATAAAAAGGATAAAAGTTGAATATAAATATCCTTGATGTTATAAAAGTATATAAATATCCTTAATGTTAATTTTTTTTTTTTCAATTAAAGGTTGGTGATTGTTTTGAATAATATATATGTTTGAAATACAACAATATGAAAAGTTATATATTACTTGGAAGTATATATATTTTCGGAGGAAAACTTTAGGACTCAAATACATGAAAATATATCGATTTTCATTCTTAAGAAAAAAATAAAAATAAAGTGCTGATGATCTATTATTTTAATGGTGTGTATCCCAAAAATTCAATCAAAGATATCGCCATTGTTTTATTAATATAGATAAAATACATAAATTTTTATGATTTGTTAGTAGAAAAAAAAATATGAATAGTTTTGAAAAGTGATCCACAGTTTTATAAATTATGTTGAATAGTTTTAAAATAACACATCAAATTTCTATTATAGTGCTCCACCAAATACAATTTTATCTCATGCCATTGTTTACACCAAAAATGGCACCTTAAACCTTATCCCTTAAAAAACATATATTTAGTATTTAAGAGTTCTAATTTATATCTAAAACTCTTAAATTTAAGTTTGGATATTTTAAAATATATTTGTAATTTTAGCGTTCTAGTTTAAGAGTTTAAAAGATACATATATATAGTTTAAGAGTTATAACTCGATCAATTTGTCTTAAAATCTTTAAATCTCTATTTTTTTTTTCTTAGAAAAAATTTCAAGAGTTTTTAAAAATGTATCTAGACACCGCGCACACGTGATGCGTGTGCAACTTCCATTTGAACATAACGCGATAATGTTGAACATCAGATTTTATGTATTTTTTTTTCCAATTAAAGACATGCCAAATGTCTCTCTAAATTTCAAAAAGTGCTTTAGCGTATGCCATAGCAATTCATAGAGTTTTAAAGGACATTTTATATATGGAGATTTACATGAAGCTTGATTTATGTTAAGTGGGTATCATGTCTTGTAAAATTGACATTAAGCCCAAAAACTGGAATGGGAGAGTAGGTGAGTGCATATGTTTTATTGCTGCATTGCATATTAGACCATTAGTTTACAACTTTACATTGCAATGAAGAAAGATATATGGAAGAGAAAAATAAAAATAAAACAATACATAGAAAGCATTCTTATTCCTATTTAGAATTAGATTTGATTAGGAATATAATTTCAAATTTGTGTTATACAATTCCAAAACATTGGTATATATGGGGCATTTCAATGGATGACCTGAATTGGTTTTTATTTTTATTTTTTTTAAAAGTTACAATTTATTTAAATGTAAGTACATTACAATGAACAGCTTTTAATTTTATCTACCTAATTATCTTTTTTTATTTTATAGGTAGAATTAAAGTCTTTATCTATTTATCTACAAATTTTCTTATTTTAAGTAGTTAAAAAGAGAGCTATTTTTATTTTAAAAAATAAACTTACAAATTACAATATTAAACAAAGAAAGAAAAACATATTTCAATGGATGGCCTTGGGTTAGAAAAAAATACTAAAATTTATTTCAATGGATGGGTTTGAAATTTATCTACATAATTATTTTTTTAATAAATAAATTCATAATTGTAATACATAATTATATTTAGATAAATTTATGTACTTAATTATATTTTTTAGTAGTTATTATTAGGATTTGATGATACTCAGCTCTCATATAAGCCATAAAATATAAGGAAGAGAATGATATTATCTATACTAATTTATAATAGTAGTCTTATTAAATATTTTAAATACACTTAGTATGATCCTAATAGTAATTTTTTAAATGATTAAGTTAAGAATAACCAAGGGAAATTATATAAAATCAACATATAGTACAAATGAAAATTTTATGGAAATCAAATAGATAAATTTTATTTATGTTATTTTTGGATTTTTGTAGTTATTGTTTTTATTTTTATGTTTCTTGCTTTTCATAGGGTTGAAATAATCAAATTTGAGTCCCTATAGGATACTATAATTGATAGAGTAAATTTAAGATATAATTCTAGTTGTTATTAGGCTTTGATGAAGCACTCAAATAGACATTTAAATATTTTATTTCTATTTATATTTTCAGATTTTAGAAGTTTATGTTTTTATTTTTAATGTTTCAATTTGAGTCCCTATAGGATGTTATAATTGATAGAGTAAATTTATGCTATTTTTAGGGTTGAAATATTTAAATTTGAGTCCCTATAGTATATTATAATTGGTAGAATCAATTTAAGAATGGATTATAGCTGTTATTAGGCTTTCATTAAGCACTCAAATAGACAATTAAATATTTAAATTTTATTTATATTATTTTTGTTATTTTTTGTTATTTTGTTATTTTTTATTTCATGTTTATAAATTTTTTTTTAGGGTTGAAATACTCAAATTTGAATCCCAATATGATACTAAAATTGGTATAAATAATTTGAATATTAAAAATAGAATAATATATTTCACATATATCTAACGGTAAAATCTTATCCAAATAAGATAGACATTGCATATTTTAAATTTTAAATTAAAACTGCATAGGTAATAAAATATAAAAATATTTTAAAAAATATATTCAAAGAAATTTATCAATATTTTTTTAAGGTAGATGTGTGATGCTTAAAGTAAATATAAGATTGGAGAGCATGATTTGAATTTACTATAGATCAACTTATTAGTTATGAAACAATTCTAGTATATTTCTCTCTCTAACTCTCTAATAATATCCATTTTAATTTCTAAATTTGAATATAATTATTTTCTATTTCAAACTAAGAGAAATCCTAAAATCTGAAAACATTTAACTAACATTGAAATTTCAAGGAAACAATTGTAATTAAACTAACACATAAATCCTGGAAAAAGTAATGAGGAAAACATAAAACACACACAGAATATATATATATATATATTCAATTAACATAGGAAATTCAAAATTTCAAAAAGAAAAAGAAAAGTCAAATACCCCCCCCCCTCCCAACAGTTAATTGACAACAAATGGGAAAAAAATCCAGGAAAAAAATAAAAATAAATGAAACATCATAATAAGAAAAGCAAGATTGCAAATGAAAAACCCGATTCACTCTAGTCCCATAGAGAAGTAGAAGCTCCTGATGTATGTATATGTTGAATGGTCTGTGTTCCATCAATTTGCTCTATTAGTTATAAGTTTTGATGGGTTTTTTTTTTTTTTTTTTAAGTTATGATGAAAGTAAAAGTTATCATCCATGGAAGTTGGAGAGAAGGTCGGAGCGAGGGTTTTGTTTGGATAATACATGCATTGATAGATAAACTCATAAACGGTTATTAGTTTTGATGGTTTTCTCCAAAATAAAAAAAAAATAAAAATAAAAAAAGGAAGCAAGAGAGGAGAACGTGAAATAAAGATATGATTGTGATGAGTTTTTTAAATTCCTAAACGTAACTTCCTGTGTTAGTTTATTCTAGATAGGATAAACTGCTAATTTTGAAATCCCATAAAATAAATAGTCATGGTTGATTCAATGTCTATAAATTTAAACTCCCCAACCATAGGAAGTTGCGGGGAGATATGAGTGAGAATATAATGACATATTTGAAAGAATACGATTAGGGAACACAGCGGAAAGTAATGATTTAAAATTTTCCCATTGTATTCATCCAAGAATCGAACTCTAACG
>JAESVK010001186.1:0-112049 GCA_017140935.1 Hamamelis virginiana
TGAATGCTCTTTTGATTCGAGATGCTCTTCACGACTTCATCGGTGACAACTTTAATTTACATAATCTGCACAGATTTCTTGAAACAGAGATTTAAACCCAATTGTACAGATATTTATACAAAACGCTATTTATTAAACAATTATATATATAAGAGAACATAGTAATACCATAGTTGAATGGTATGATTGTGGTACAATCAGTTGGGCCTGGATGTATTGTGCTAATTACCATACATCTTTCATTTATTCGTCATTTAACCAAATTGTGTAATTTTAGCAAAGAGTTTCGGTCACCCATATCTCAGTGCTTATCTCAATTCCCTCGGTACCAACTCCACGCACGGTGCAAATTTTGCCGTAGCAGCATCCACAATTGCACCACCGATGAGTCCAGGTTACAGTCCATTCTACCTAGATGTACAGTGCTGGCAACTCGGCGAATTCAAAAACAGATCACAAATAATAAGAAAACGAGGTAAATAATGCACTCAGCTCTAATCATATTGATAATTTCTTGAACAATTAACTTAATTGGGCCTATGGAAATTTTTGTAGGCGGGATATATAAGGATTTGATGCCCAAAGAAGAGTATTTTTCAAGAGCTTTATATACGTTCGACTTTGGTCAGAACGATCTTGGCGAAGGCTTCTTTGATAAAAAGACTATAGAGGAGGTCAATGCATCTGTCCCCAGCATTGTCGATAGGTTCTCTACCAACATTAAGGTAATCCTTAGACTTGTGTCATGATAATTTAGGGGAAAAATCTTGATGATCCCGTATATGGGATCAACATTGTATACTCACACGGGGAGGTATGGGCCCCATCTCATGGGGGCCCACAACAATGTGTGGGTCTACGAGTGTGAGTTCATACGTTCCTTTGTGAGTATACAGTTATTTTAAATGCAAAATTACTAGCATTTTTTTCGATTCTTACAGTCCATAATGGGTTGGGCTGGAGAATGACTACTAGGAGAAGAATTTTACTTGCCCAGCCTGGTCCAAATGATATCAGATCCATGGCTATGACCAAGTTAAAAAGCTTTTCACTATGTCTACATTAGTCCAACCCAAGGCCCAATAGAGACCCATATAAAATTTTGAAGTCCATGTCTTGACCCAGAGGCATCCTTACTAGGCTACTTTTACTAAAAAAAGAGAGGTTGTGATGATGCAGAATATATACAACTTAGGAGCTAGGTCATTTTGGATCCATAACACAGGACCCATCGGCTGCCTAGCCTATATTTTGGCTAATTTGCCCAACATCGAGATCGATGGAGCCGGTTGTGCAAAGCCGTACAATGATGTCGCTCAATATTTCAACAAAAAATTGAAGGATGCCGTTTTTCAACTCAGAAATGATCTTCCTTTAGCTGCAATTACATACGTGGATGTCTACTCTGTCAAGTACTCTCTTTTTACCGAACCAAAAATATACGGTACGTTGTGTTTAATGTGTATACTTCCATCCTAATATTAATAATTTAAAAATTACTGAGCAAAAAAATGATCGAATTGAATTTTATTTATTTATTGTGTGGGAATGAAAAGAAAATCAAAATATATCAAAGAAAAAAAACAGTATATGATGCTTGAATCCAAGACTTCTCCATTGAAAGAAAGAGAAAAATGTTATTGGGCTACAAAACTAATTGTGACTAGATTAGGCCCATGTAGATATTGACATGGGTTTGTATAGACGTGTATACCAAGGCACAGTTGTGCCACAAGCTCACATTAATCATGCCCATACTTAATACCTTTATGAGGTCCAAAGTATACTAACACATTGTTTAATATACTTTGTGAAATATAAAAAATTAAGATAATATCTTTCTTTTTTTTTACTTTCAAGAATTTATTATGACGAGATCAATACCGGATATTAGTCTCTTTCTAACTTTCTTGTATGATTTTGTACAATATTTATAGGATTTGAGCTCCCGCTTATAGTGTGTTGTGGCTACGGGGGCAAGTATAATTTCAATGGCAGTGTTGCATGTGGTGAAACAATTACAATTAATGGTAGCCAAATATTCGTAGGATCGTGTGAACGCCCCTCAGTTCGAGTAAATTGGGATGGAGCCCACTACACCGAGGCAGCTAACAAATTTATTTTCGATCAAATCTCAACCGGAGCTTTTTCAAATCCATCCATTCCCTTAAAAATGGCATGCCATAGGAATGTCTAGTAATATAAGTATTCATATACATAAAAGTACATGTCTATATGCATACATGTACTTGTATTACTATTATCAATTCTACAACTCTATGTAATAAGTAATAACCATATAACTCACTAGGATTGGTGGTATTTTTTCCAATCCCCCTTTAATTCCTTTGTAAAGCCTATGAACTTGAATAAAGGAGATGCAAAATAAGGGTTTCATCAGATGAGTAATGATCCCTTCAGCAAATGATGATTTTAATAAAGTCAGCATACATTGCATGGACGCGCTGTTAGATCTCATTCCATGGGCGAGATCTAACGGCCATGAAATATTTGCTGACAGAATTATTTCACTTCATTATATATAACTTGCACTAACGCTGTTTAATTTATCCAAATTTAACCCTAATTAAGTAGGATTATGATCCAAACAAAGCATTGAAGTGCTAATTTTTGCTCATTTTGTTTCTTTCTAAAGGGATCCATGGAAGTAGATGCATGCATCCCGTGTTTTTTTTTTTTTTTTTTTTGAACTTAATAACATTTAAAGGCACAATTAATCTATCCCTCTCATGGACAGTCACATGCAGAACAAAGGATCAAGTCATTATTACTGGTTTGTATTATTGTATAATCATCATTCCCATGTTGAAAGATTGATTTGACTACATTTTTGTTAAAATATGAATTAATTACTTGCAGACACTAAGATTTTCATAGATTTGTATATATATAGGAGAACATTTTTTTTTTTTTTTTTTTTTTTAAAAAACCATCCAAACACATCCCAAATCAATGTCTATCATCCCATCATGGTTTCATGGTGGATAAGTTAGTTAGGTAGCTAGATGTGCTTCTTCAATCAACAAATCATCAAGCATAATGTCTTGTCTAGTTTCTTGTATGTCTTTGTAGTGTCACCTATAGCCATACACAAAATATTCTTCCTTCCTTTGATTTGATCTCTCTCTCTCTCTCTCTCTCTCTCTAAGAAAAACTTCATGCTGCTGTCCCATGTGTTGGGGACTTTTTTCATCACATTATGAAGTATGGGCAAGTAGGTCTACCAATGTGCTCCACTTTCTAACATTAATGGTCATATTTAGATAGTTTTTTTTTTTTTTTATTAGTGTGTGCTTCTGGAAGCAACTGGAAAGAAGTATGATTTTTTATTTATTTATTTATCTAAGTAATATTTGTTAGAAAAAAACTCAATTCAAACACTAACCTGCTGTTTGTTTCTTGGGAGAGCATTGACATTTTCAAACAATGTCTTTTCTTTTCTCTCAGTTCTATTTTTATTTCTTTCCCCAATTTATGAAAAAGAGACATCAATTCCTTCATCATCTTTCAACAAACTTATCAAGTACAATTTCAATTCATATGCTTAGATGTTTATTTTTATTAATTTATTTAATTGATGAAGTCAATTCCATCTTTTTATTCTTTTTTTAAAAGTCATTTCCATAAATAATACACATGAAATAGACTAAGCAGCCACTACATTATTTGATGCATAATAATTAATATATATGCATGGTATGCCATGTCACCCACCACATCAGCACATAAATATATTAATTAATGTTGAATTTTTCACATCAAGAGATTGACAAAAAATGACAAATGATTTGGTAAGACTATTATTTAATTCTATTTTATTTTGTTATTTGATGTGGTAATTGATGTGACAATATCTCACGTCAACAACTCATTTGATGTGATAATTGATATAGAGTCCCATGTTAGTATCATGTCATCAAAGCACATGTTTTTAAAGATAATGTGTACTTTGCATGCTTTGTAAAAAAGAAAAAGAAAAGTAAAAGAAGGGACAAGAATAGAGAAGTTCATTATATTTGAGAATGTAAGATGTGTAGTTTAAATTAAAAGGATGAAAAGAAAAACCTAAAATGTTAGAAAGAGATCGAATAAAGAGACGAAATCCATGTGTGAAAATAAAAAATTTTAATTCAAATTAATTAGTTGGACCAATTTTAAGAGCCACTCTTTTAATGGCGAGGTTGTTCTACATTACCCATTTTCAACCCCATATGAACATTCTTGATCATCACTAATCTATATTTTTAATAAAAAAAAGTTTTTCTTCAATCCGTAAGATTATTGTAAAACACGTACATCACAAGAAAGCATTAGACAATACTCTTGGTAACGTAAGTGCAATATATAGTGAATTTGAGATTTGGCTTAGTGGTTAATATCTCCTTCTGATTTGACCTTTTTTGTCCTGCAAAAAATAGTCGGTGTAAAAGAAAGAGAAAAAGAACCCAAAAAAGAAAAATAAATCCTCAAAAATCAAGCAGAAAATAATACAAAATTGG
Organism: Hamamelis virginiana; assembly: GCA_017140935.1. Taxonomy (NCBI): domain Eukaryota; kingdom Viridiplantae; phylum Streptophyta; class Magnoliopsida; order Saxifragales; family Hamamelidaceae; genus Hamamelis; species Hamamelis virginiana. Next base: position 4,521 of record JAESVK010001186.1, read on the forward strand.
ACCCTAGAGATAAATGCAAAGGAGAAAGAATCATGTCATGTGGACTGTTTTAATGTGAAGTGAAGTGAAGATAAAAGGGAGAAGAAAAAGATGAGAAAAGAAAGGCAAAAGTTATATGATAGAGGCCTACCAAGGTGTCTAAAGTCTTAAATGCTATATTTAATATATTTATATCAATACTTTGAAAATCTAGACAGAATTTCTCTCTCTATGAGGTGTGACAAAACAATGTGGCCCTTGAAAAGTGGTTTGACTTCAGCTTACAAAAGTATTCCACTTTTTTCCTTGGAATGCAAGTAATATATTAAATAAAGCTGTTGCCCCTTTGTTTTTTCTGACCACATTCTCTTGAAATTTGGTGGATAAGATGCCTCAAGGGTCCTCCCAAAACCAACCCCTCCTCTCCTCCCCCCTCTCTTTTTTTTTTTTCTCTAACTTTATATTTCTATTTCTAATTTCTATAAATTGAAAAAGAGAAAATTTCAAAAAGGTGTTGATATAAAAGCAAGATTGATTGATTGATATCATCTAGATTAAGATGATAAAATGTATAGGCATCGATCATACTGTATTCTTGTACTCGAATCTCTGTAAAGGTATGACTTATCCGATAGTATTTTGTGTAAGATGGTAAAACAAATCAAGCTATTTGATAGTAAACATGATGTAATCAAGCTATTTTGTATTCTTTATTTTACTAATCCGTACGTTAACTATGAAATGATCCTATTATTTAAGTTTTCTTATAAGATGAACGAACGAAACCGAAACTTTATTATTGAGCTCGTTATTTGATCTGATCAAAGTCAATTAAGCCAGTAAAGTATCATTTGATTTGATAAGTTAATTAATACTTTAAATAATTAAAATAATATTCGAGATCAACGTACTTGACAAAAACTCATTCAAGCTTGCTGGTAAAGTCGTAGCTGGAACAACTCGTGGATTTTCTTAAAGGAGTGAATCCACAACTCGATCGCTTCAAAAGTTTAAGCAACGTACTGTTGAAGGCGTTGAAAAAATTCTTATGTAACTGCATTAATTTATGCAATAAGAAATGTTCTAGACATATGGGATCATGAAGACACATAAACAGACACACTCTACACATTTATATTATATATTTGTCAATGTTGGCTTCCTCGATCAGTAGTAAGCTCTCTTGCCCTGGTTTTCTTCCATGGTGACGGTCATTCATTCCCCAATTGGGTATTCATTTCTAATTCAAAGGGGTGGACTTATATATATATATAGAGAGAGAGACTGGTTTTCTTATTATAGATACATATACATATAAGTTTATGTGAGTACTTGGGTTTTTATTCAATATGTGATATGAATTTTGAAAAAACCGATATTGGATGAGATATTCTTTTTATAAATTAATGTCATGTGTATCTCAAAAATCATAGTGATCCGATGGTCTGTTTTTAAAATACTGACTATGAAAACTTATGATAATACGCATCCAATAGTAAGAACTACTATAATTTTTCAGTGTCTGAATTTTAAAAACCAATCATCAGATCACTACGATTTTTGGCATGCCTAGCTTGCATAAGAAATATATCTAATTCAATGGTCGGTTTTTTAAAATACTGATTCCATATTAACCAAAAACCCAAGTTCTCACGTAAGCTTATATGTATACGTACCTAGCTCTATATAAGAAAATTACTCTTCATATATATATATATGATAGGTTTGATTATTATTATTATAGTTGAAATGGAATGCATGACACGGTGAGCTGTGAACGCCAATTAAGGTCAGTAATGGAGACAGTTCAAATGAAAGAAAATTCTGCTAAAATTTTGTCTCAAGTCTTAACTGATAAATATGACCCAACACCCATTAATATTTCAATACGTCTAAATCAAAATGGCATTGGTAGCATCGTAGCAATTTTTAATATGGACTTTGTCCACACTGGTTTTCTTTAACCTAATTGATTATTGGGTACCCCATCTTTTTCATTGGTCAGTAATTAATTATATTTGAATACATTTCAAGATCATTGAAATCAATTAATGCTCATTGATTTTTAGTTGGAACTCTTTTCCGTACAAATAGTTTACTTTATTTTCTGTTTGGTTCTTGGAAATTTTGAAGAAAATGAGAGGGAAAAACTTGAAAAATATTGTAGAGAAGAATTCATTTTAAGTAATTTCTAACATTTTCCATTCCTTTAATTTAATTCCTTTCCCTCAATGGTTCAAATACAATTTGGATCCCGGAAAATTTTGGGAAAGTGAAAAGCTTAAAAATATTGTATAAGGGAATCTAAGTCTAAGCAATTTTTGGCATTTACATATTCTAATTTAATTAGTTTCCATTTGGATCTCAAAAAATTTTGAGAAAAATGATCCAAAGGGAAAATTTAAAAAATATTGTAGAAAGGAATTCATTTTTAAGCAATTTTTGGAATTTGCCTTTCCTTTCCTTTCCTTTCCTTTCCTCTCTCTCTCTCTCTCTCTCTCTCTCTCTCTCTCTCTGAATTCCAAATTCAGCCTTAATGTCTAGGTGAAAATAATTGCCAGAAAATGTCGCAACATTCCTATGGGTGTTCCCATTTCTAACCAAAAAAAAAAAAAATCTGTACATTCAAGTGTTAATTTATTTTGCAACATCATGCTTTAGTGCATGGTAAAATTAATTTCTCATAACATTCCTAATATCCATCATCTTGTCATAGTCATAAAGGAAAACATGTCAAGTCATATTTTCCTATGATGCTAATGGATTCTTACTAACCAAACAAATTGGAGCCTAACTTGTTTTCATCTTTTTCTTCTTGTAATATTGTTTTGATGGGGGTTGGGTGAGGATTTATGTCGTGTCATTTTCGTCCACCCCATTTGATGCTTTTTCTTCCCATTGATGCATGCATGGTGGTCCTAAATATTAAGGAATGGACCCAAGGCTACAGCCAGCAATGGGGACAAATTGCCCTCTAATAAGGCACAGTAGGTGGCAACAATGAGTTGATGGGCACAATTCAACAAACTAGCTAGGGCCTTGTTTGGACAGTTGTTCGAGCATGGCAGTGTGCACGTGGGCAGAAAATTCATGGGTTTTGAAGGGTTATATACCCATAAGTCTCTTACGTTAATTAGTGTTTTATATCATTAGGTCTAAGTATCTTTTTAACATAACAAATCTACAATATTAGAAATAATTTAAAATTTTTCAGGTATCTCCTGGTATAAAACTCTAAATTTACGGACTTTGAGATAATTTTTCCAATTTTTAATTCATGCAACACATTTTATATGCAGAACTAAAATATGTAATATTCCTTTACAATTGTTTTTTTCATTGGGTTTTTCTAGCACCAAAGACAACTATAAAACAAGTTCTAGCACAATTTCCATGGGCCCTTATACATGCTTCATTGTTTCCCACTATGAAAACCTAACATGGGGTTTTGCAATATTTGCAATATTATATATGTGAGAATATGTGTTTGTGGAGAGAGAGAGAGAGAGAGAGAGAGAGAGAGAGAGAGAGAGGAGATGTCAAAAACACTTTAGGATTTCTTTTACAACAATTGCTTTTGATAGAAAAGAAAAGGAGAAAACAACAACTCCAAGAATTAAAAGAAAAGAAGAAGAAAAAAAAAATGTAAATATTAATTGACTCTAAGATCTCAATAATATATGAAACTTTACAATCACATTGAGCCCCCAAAAACACAAATAGAGGGGGGGTGTTTGGAGGAAATTAAGGCTGAACATATGTCTTTATTCCTTGCTCCTCCTCTTTGTCAGAGTCCTTATCCAACTTTTCCTCACTTTAACTCCCTCCACCTTACTGCCCACATGGCATGCATTCCCCTTATTGGACCTCTTCCATCTGACAAGTTGAAACAGGTGCCCAATCCGCTTTCGCCACCTAAGCGAAGCACGTGGTTTCGCATGCTCAATCACACTCTTTGACTCTTTATTAGTCTCCTTGCTCGAGCTGTGATTCCATGGCATATTATTGTAATTCTCAAGAGAGACCTTACTACAAACTCTGCTCTTCTCCTTCTCCCATGAGGCAACCCCATTCTCTTCAAATTTGATTGATATAAAGGAATCTGCAAAAGTTCAATTTTTTAGTGCTATGATGGCTGTCAAAAGTGTGTACATTAATTTATTAATTTTTCTTCTTAATTTTATATATATATATACACACAATGTCACACTTTAATTTGATTATTAAAGTCCTAAGAAAGTACTGGTTAGTCAAAAATGAGACCAAATAACGGATACTAATCGTGGCCCATCGGGTCCCTAGCCTCTTGGATTTTTCAACAATCGAACGAACCTTCATGATCTAAAGGAGGTAAATGTAGCATCAATAGTGACAAATTGGCCTACACTTTCTATGCACTTTCCTTTACACAATTAAAGTATCTTTTATTTTTTAACCCTCTTTTGGTTACATTGAATGGAATTCGACTCTTAAATCTAGTCTAATCCTAACCCTTTTCCCCTTACAGCTGGTCTCACCATTTGGATCAGCCCCAGTAGCTCCAAGTAATTCGATCATGTTTTCATTTTCACTCGTATTGTTGCAATTCCCATAAATATTTGGATCATTACTCATGAATTACAACAATTGATTTTGCAAAGTAATTTCCAATTCATTTGCAACCTTCATAAATTCCTTGCATTGTATTCTTTTTTCTTTTTCTTCTTCTTCTTCTTCTTCCTTTTTTTTTCCCAAACTCTCACAAATCAATTCTTGAAATTTTTTTTTTAATTCTTGACATTCTCGCCAAATTTGTCACAACCCAAATTTCCCCATCTTTTTTCAAGATGGGTTTTCGATTAATTCTAAAGTTTAATTACATGTTAATCTATGCGAGGTATAATTTAATTCCCCCATCTCTAATTCCTTTTCTTTTTCCCCACTATTTCCTTGGAAGCCAAACATGCTTCATATAGTTTTAATCAATTTCCATAACACAAAACTAATGACAAACATGCTCTTCTATGTATGCATGGATGTATGCAGTTATATGTAGATGGAAAAGTACTAGAGAGAGAGAGAGAGAGAGAGAGAGAGAGAATTTAACATTACCTTCTTGACTGGTGGAGGCATCATGATCATCGGAATCATCGGACTTGGAGTGCCGGAATTCGAGCCGATTAAGGAGAGAGCTGAGAGCAAAGATCTTGGGAAAGGATAAAGAGGGCTTCCTGTGAATGAGAGAAGTGTGAGTACTTCTATGGTGTTTGGTTTGTTTTGAAGCCAAGATGAGAAGCCTTTCATTCAAGCATAAGGGACACACCCCTATAATCACCTCTGTTGGATGGAAATAACAACATGCCTTATCTTCTCTGTACTCATTATTCATGTTTCTAGCTGGTACAATTTACACTCAGTGCATACAAAGGTTTGGAGGACTTGCAGTACAAAGCAAAAAAAGAGAGAAAGTGAGAGAGAGAGAGAGAGAGAGTATGAGCTCCTGGAATTTATATGGTTCAACTACTTAATATAATAGAGAATAAAGTCAGGTCATCAAAAGAATGGCCCATCTACATATATATATATATATACATACATATTAAGCATATATATATATATATATATGAAGAGTGTAATATGTGGGTAGTGTTTTGGACAACCAACAGAGACTTTGTACTACTTGGAGCGTTGCTGACTGCTTGATTTGTTGACTGTTTCTCTATTGTTAGGTTATGCCCTGTTCTCCCATAGGAATCTTTCTCTTCTGGTTACTTAAACCTTACCCTTGATATTCCTCCAACCATGACCATGGTCAAATAATATTTTGTCTTTCTTATTTTGGCTGGCAAAAATACTAGTATGAACTCCAATCATACAAGGGACCGGTTGTGTTAGCTTTTGTTTAAATTATTTTAGCAGAACTATTTATTCTCATATCTTTTTAAATTATATTCAAATTATGTTTTCATATATCAAAATTTTTATACTAAAAGTGATTGTGATAAAAGTTGGAGCCTCTTATCTTTTGCTACAATTACTATTACTATAAAAATTTCGCCATCCATCCGATAATCTCTCAAATTGTCTACAAGTAATTATCACCTCAGCCACCTCTTAGATCAAATGGAATTTTAAGTTCCAAAAGTGAATTTAAGAAAAGTAATTTATACAAACAGGCCTTAACGTCCATTTTGGTTAGTCAAAAACATTTTATTATTTTTTTGAATTCAAATTATACTTTAAAATTTTTTTGAGAAAATTGGTTTGGGGCAATGACTTGTCTTTCACTCTTGGTTATGTTTGACTAGCCAGCCAAATGCCTATTCCATTGGAGTGTCCATTGTTGGTTTGATTAGGCATTTTGGCTCAGTTTGTGCTTTTATGCCTAGTGTGGTTGGAGATACTCTTCACTTTTTTTTGTTAACTTTTTTTTTCTTTCATTTATTATGGTAGCAGGCATGGTATATATTAAATATTAATGTATTCTCTGTAAAAAATAAAAAAAAATAAAAAAAATAAAAAGGGAAAAGAAAAAAGGAAAAAACATATATACTTCAAAGATGTAGTGGTATTGTTTTAATTCAAAGTCAATTGCCATATGAAGTGACTTGCTAACGTGACATACACCGTCAACTATCAAAAATTAAAATTGATCGAGAAAACTTTTTTAATAATTCTGTAAGAGACCATTTAGTAAACAAGAAAATCTAAACAATTGAAGATGAGTTTGATCTCTTTTATTTCATAACTAGTTGGTATCTTTTTTTTCTATAAATTTGTTACCTTTAATAGAAAATAAGGCATAAACCAAGGAGAGTTGGCTTGCTGGCAAAGGGATGAGCTGTAAACCTAAATATCACAGGTTCAAAACCAGCCAAACTCTTTTGGCCAGCCACCAGTCATGACTAATAGCCCAAACATTACACGATTCCATAGGGCGGTGGCCTTGCATGAGGAGCGGGGATTAGTCGGGTTCTAACAGTTCGGACACTTCATTGCTTGGCTAAAAAAAAATGGATAAATACCCAAAAATCTCTCTCGTGATTAAGTAGCTTATACTATCAAGTCTAAGAATCTTTTTAATATAGTGAATATGAAAAAACAAAAAAAAATGCCACATCTTTAATATACAAAAATACCTCTCTAACACAGAAAATCATTTACAATCACCACTATTGGTACGAATGATCATTGCCGGTGCCGATCACTAGTTGGCGACACTTCCGGTTAGGCTAAACGGATACATTTATCATTTTTCTTTTTCTTTTTCTTTTTTCACAATCCAAATCAAAAAGGAAAAAAGTCCATCCATTCTCAAACATTTATACGAGAAAATTACAAAAATAACAAATAGAAAGGAAAAATAAAGGTGAGAAAAGGAGATGAGTAGAAGATAAGGATAAATATATCCATTCATTGAAAAATGATAAATTTAACTATCTACAAAGAGAAAAAAAAAATAAATTAATCTCTGTCGGTTATTTTTTTCATACACATAACCCTCTCAATGCTCTCTTCTTTTATCTTCTTCTTCCATACACTCTTCTAAGATCTATACATGATAGATTTGAACTCATAAAAAACGTGAGGAAGAAGATCCCCCACTAATGGAGTTTGATGGAGGAGATTCACCAAATCTAAGCCTCGTTTTAAGCTTTCATAACCTAACTGAAAATGGGATGAAAAGAGAGGTTTACGAGTTCACAAAGGAGGTAGAAGAGAGTAGTTTGCATCCGCCGTTAATAGAGCTCGATGAAGGAGATCACGACAGATTTGAAGAGAGTGCAGAGAGAAACGAACATGTGTGAGACTGAGAGAAACGAACATGAGAGAGAAGGAGAAGAAAATGTGATTCTCGACTTTAAAACAAAAAAAAAAAAATCTTTTAAAATCTGATGGATTTAGTGGTATACCCATGTCCTTCACGATATACATCTATGATTTGAGGGACTTTTAGATAATTTTTCGTTTTTCAAACTAACTATAAATTAGTTTATTTAAAAATGAGAAAATAGTAAGAGATGAGACCTAACCTGAAACGATTTTCAGAATTTTCAGAGATGCACCATATAATTTACCATAAATATGATAGCTACCTTTCAAAACAAAATTTTTATCTCGTGATTATGAAAACATCCTTTCAATCACTCCCATCCGACATTAATACAAGCACATCTTGCATTGTAGTCCTAATTCAATGCATGAAAAAATTGGTAGAACAATGTCATTTTCAAGCAAATATAATAATATATTCCATTGTGTCCAAGAAAGCTTCTTGTTGATAATGTTCCAAAAACCATTGGAAATGAAATTTCTACGTTTCCACAGGTTCCTGATCTCCTGTTTGACACGAGTTTGCTGTTTGTTTCCCCTATAGGATTTTCCAATTCTCTGCAAATTGTTTTCCATTTTCATATTTTCCATTATTTTTTAGGCTGTACTTCTTAGATTTGTTTTCCATGTCACTTCCCATTTCCTGCTGTCCAACCTTGCAACTACAATCCGTATTAGGTTCTTTTTTTGTTTTTTTTCAAACAACTTACATTTGTAGAGTTAGTATTTAGTTCTTTGTAGGGAGGAAAAACAATAAATGAGTCGATCCACATCCATGAGAAATGGAACCCAGGATTTACATTCCGTATTAGTTTGCCCAAACTTGCTTGACAATTAATTTCAAACTTGTAACTATAATCCATGTAAATTAACCCAAAAGTTTCTTATCGATGGATTTGAAAGAGTATGTGATTCACCTTTAATTATAGCTTAGCTGGGGCAGATATAAAAATCTGGCCAACAAAATATTAAGTGGCCGGCGTAGTTTTTTGGAGTGTCTAAATGGATTTTCTAGCCTTAAAAGTCATTTTATAAAAATTAAAAATAAAATGTTTAGTGAGTTCTCCAACATGAACTTTTATAAAAAGTCAGTTGCTTGGAAATCCATTTGGGAGAAGTAAAATAAAAAAATTTGCTATTGAATACCTACTTTTGTAGAAAGAATAACTTCCACACTTTTTGATGCAAATGGATTTTTAAAATTTGGATTTGCCAAACACTATTTTTTTCTAAATAACTTTTTATTCCAAAAAATTACTTCCATTTGTAGGAAACTGCCCCAGACGCCACCTAATTTGGCTAGTATTATCCATTAATGTTTGTTAAGTCCTGTTTTTTATAAATCCATTCAGGCTTTTACATATATATATAAACTGACCCAATTTTCAATATTCCCAAACCAGCCCTAATTACAATTTAAACAGGCAATTTAGTCTGAACATTCCAACACTGCCAGCATGATCAATAGACCCTACTAAGATTCACTGGAAAAGCAATTTTAATTTTCCCTGTTCAAACCCGTGTTGGGAGAGAGAGAATAAAAAAGAAATGGAAAAAGTGTAGAAGAGAATGCAAGAATGTCCATGGAAACATCCTAAAAGACTTAAAAGGGATGGAAACAAGCAAACTACTGGTCACATGGGGATGGGGGGGGGGGGCCGTTTCCATTTTGGTTGGCTTCAAGTCAAGTTCACATCATGGACCAAAGTTGGATGTGGGTCGCATACCTTGCTCAGTCTTCTCTCCCAACAAACACCCTCTACCACTTTTTTAGTTTTTTTTACCCTTTTTTTCCCTTTTTTCTTTTCTTCATAATTTTTTGGGCCCCAAAGATGCCAATGATGACTGCCCAAAAAAATGAAATAATTCAAATTCAAGCAATCAGCTCCTCTCTCTCTCTCTCTCTCTCCCTCTCTCTCTCTCATGCTTTTTATAGGATTGCGTTTTCTATTCATTACAGAAGCAACCCATATCAAGAGCCTAATTTTACAGGCATCGTTGTATAAACAAGTCAAACTCAAATCACTTCTCAGGGCATTGTGGGGACTGCAACTCAATAATACTTGAGAAAGTATATATACGATTCCAGTGCTGTAAAATAATTTACAAACCAACATATGGAAATGAACTGACAACATTTAAAATAACTCTCAGCTAATTTCATTCATCTCATTAGAAAACGAATAGTTAATGATTTCAAGTTCTAAACACAGATTTTTCCTAACATTTAGCTCCTGACAGATGACAAAAATGAAAATAAGAAAGGAAAAAGAAAAAATGATTTCAACAGTAGAATTTCTATATAAAAAAAAACTGAAAGATAATAAAGTGGGTAGCATCTTACATATGTAGAGGCGCATGCATTCATTAAGGGTCAGCACAATCTCCAAACATACCCAAGTTTTCTCAATTATCTTGATGAATATAACTTAGAGAGGTCTTCAGAAAACGCCCTACGAATGGCATCTCTCTTGATTTTGAGAGCTGCAGTGACCAAGCCAGATTCAGGAGTCCATGCTGCATCAAGTAATTTGATCTTTGCAGGGATCTCAAACTTCTCCAACCGTGCCTGCTTTCCCGCCTGTAGAGTATTTATAAATAAAAAATCACAGCGACAAAAATAAATCAACCTGTAACAGATACATCTTGTTTCTTTTTCTTTCTCTTTTCGTTTATTTATTTATTTATTTTTATTTTTTTGGTATCATGTCATGAGCACAAAAAATTTAAATAATAACATTAATAAGAAAAATCTCAGGGGATGTCAATTTGGTACAAGCATCCCGTAACTTGTCAGAACAATCTCCACTTACCAAGGGGTTATATTCTTGATAATACTGTGACTGTATCAGACCAGTCAATTTGAATTACAAAATTTAATTAGCTCTACGTTGGTATTTGAATGTATTTCCCAAATGAGAACTTGAATTGATTCAGAAGGGAATAAAAGCACTCCCAACAGATCTAAGAAACTCAGGGTGATCAGTTGCATGAAGTAACCATCTCTGCCAGTACTCGTATATAGTGAAAATGAATTCAAACACAGCCTCATTGCTAGATAAAAGAAATAAACGAGTGGATCACTTTATTGTAGCAATTCAATAAGAAAGGCCTTTCAATAAAAATAACTACGTAGTAAGAAAATAATAAAATAAAATCTTTAAGTCGGGCAGACTAGTGAAGAATAAATTTGATAAAGAAAATAAGTAACATAACAATATCGAAAACATGACATCCTAAATTCAACAATATAAAGTCACATGGCAAGGGTGGGAGAAAAAAAAAAATTTACTGCGAAGAAGGCACCCTCTTATGCCTTAGTATAAGCTCTCCCTTTTGATCCAAGCATCTACATGTGCCTAACCGATTTAATAGAGACCATATATCAATCCTACTACCAACATTTTTTCTCCAATGAATTTGATTTGACTTTCACCATACCTGCACAATATTACTAGAAACACAGTTTGCGATGGCACATGGAACAGGTACAGGTATGCAAAATTCCAACTCTGTATAGGGTTACAATAGGCGAAAGCTTATTTAGATTCTTGCTTAGAATTTAACAACCTAGTTTCAACACAAAATCGGTTCTCTTTTCAAATGACAGAAGACGATCAATAAAACATCATATTTAAAATGCAAAGCTTTGTTGTTACTTCTCCAAAAATAAATAAATAAATAAATAAAAAGAAGTAGAGGAAAAATAAGTAGAAGTTTCTGAATTTCTAAATAGTGTACAATGCTTCAGATGTGCAATTCAGATCGGGTATTTTCCAGGGTTTAGAGTTTAGGGATTAGCATTTAACGCTATGTGGGTACGCAGCTATGCCTGCTTCCAAGTTTGAATTTCTCTCTTTTGATCTTTTAATTTTCACTTGTGTACGTAGGTCGTAGGCAAATGCTAAAATAATTGAAAATGTGCCACAGATGTATAAATTAAAAAGAGGCTCAATGTAAGCACATGAGGGCACTCTCTTTATAACACCCCTTTCATCACGACCAATCTGAAGAAAAATACTGAACTTTTAATCATACCTTTACTAGTGAAGCATGTACTTCCTTCACAGTTTCTTCTTTCTGGCACAGGTCTGAGAAATCAATGAAAATAATTCCTCGTTTCTTAGCCCAGTCTTCCACTATGGGCTGTGAAGCCACCACAAGAGCCACACAATAACTATGAAAAGGATCAGCATGCACCATGATATTGTTAACATAGGGGCTCACACTGAGAGCAGCCTCAACCTGTGGGGAAAACATCAGTCCCTTATGAAAACTTGATTAAAAAAAAAAAAGGGTCAAATATAGTTTACAATGTTCACACCTTTCCTAGGGAGACATATTCTCCATGCTGAAGTTTAACTATGTCCTTCTTACGGTCAATTATCTCAAGGCAACCATCATGATGGAACTGCCCTATGTCACCAGTGTAGAACCACCTCATTCCCATCTCATCAACCTTTTCACAACAAAAGATAAACACAGTTTATTACTCCCAGATAACCTTTTCTTTGGCAGATATTCCCACAAAGACGTGCAGGTTGAAATTTGAAACCCTACCTTGTATACTTCATTTGTTTTTTCTTCATTTTTAAAATATCCAACTGTAACATTGGGCCCACCAATAACTATCTCCCCTCGAGGCATTGGTGAATTACTTGTTAAATATCCACCCTCAGGCCAATCTATCAACTGAAATAGAAAAGATGCCGCGTTAATTTGAGTAGGCCCAATATATCCATGCACTGAATGTAATTATGATTAAACCATCATTATGATCTGATCATAATAAAAGCACACTTTACAGCATTCAGTGAGAAGAATATTGAATTATCTTGTGCAACACAATTAATTAATATCCCACCATTATTGGCATGTCACTCATGCCAAAAATCATAGTAATCCAATGGTTGGTTTTTGAAAAGTGTCAATGTGAAAATTTATGATAATTTTCAATAGTCACGTTTTTTTGGTATGCTATAAGAATAGTATCCGATCCAATGGTCGGTTTTTCAAAACACACACACACACACACATATATATTGAAAAACCGACCGTCGGATCAAATAATCTTCATGTGTATGTCATATCTGCCAAAAATCACAATGATCCAACTGTCGGTCTTTAAAAATAAACATTCAAACAACTGTGACAACATCCAACGATAAATACTGTCAGAGTGTTTCACGAACTGTATTTCGAAAAACGATTGTCGAATTATTGTGATTTTTGGCAGACATGACATTTAAGAAGATTAACTCATCCAACGATGAGTTTTTGAAAATACGTATTCTATGGCTCCCATAAGGGGTGGGCTAACGCTAAGCTAGGTAAAGACGTCCTTGATCATAATTTTGTATGTATATATGTATGTATGTATGCATGTATGCATGTGTGTGTGTGTGTGTGTGTGTGTGTGTGTGTAGATACTTGCATATTCATTTTTTATGTACTTCTAGTTATGAAATGCATGCAACTTAACAAAAATTTCAAAGGTGAAGGCACCAGGCGAGGCATAGGTCGTAAGCCCAACAAGAGTTTTGAATTTTATAGTTAAAAATGTATAAAACTACTTTTTAATATAAATAATAAAAGTGTTGAAGAAGTTTTATAAATTGAGTAATATTATAAGAGAAGGGGTTGTTTCATTACTATATCTGCAATAAATTAATTGATTTGTGGTTAAATTATAATTTTACATATAATACATCAATATATACAGGGCTTCTATTATAAGGTGCACCTTATGCAACTTTGCGTAAAGTGACCTCTATAGGGCCAAATGCATATCATATTTTGAAAAACTAACCATTGGATTAGAAAATGTTACCATTTTTTCCAATTAGTTTATTTAGAAACTAACCGTTGGATCACTATGATTTTTGGCAAATATGAAATTCATAAGCAGTTCATCTAATCCAACGTTTAGATTCTCAAAATATGATTTGCATTTGGCCCTATAAAGGTCACCTTAAAATAGAAGCCCTGTCAATATATATATATATATATATTAAAAAAAAAACTATTATATTTTAACTATTATCCCTTTATAAGGGTATTGAAGTAAATATGACAGATTCTTTCATCTTGATTATATTAAAATATTATACTCAGTTTTTTTTTTTTTTAAATTTATTTTCTGCACTCTATTGGCTTAAACGGCAGTAAATAAAAAGAAAAAAGGAGGGAGTGGGAGAGAGAGACAGGGTAGGGGGAGAGAGAAACAGATGGGAGGAGATAATAATATGTCTCTAATAAATCAACCCCGTTCCAGACTTCCAGAGGTCTACCATGGCCAGAGCTTAACAAGAGAAAACACTAGTCTCTCTGCTGCCAACAACCATGAGGATTTGGCTGTAAAGCTCTCTTCTCTGAAACAAGAGAAATACATATTATTATCCGTCGAGCCTTTGTTTCTCACGGAGCGTTTACATTCTACTTGGTCGAACTTTAGTCCTCCCTTGAATGTCTCGTTCGAAAATACCTCATCAAGTGAGTTATAACCTAGTCTTGCTAAGCATACACTTAGAGAACCGGGGAGCAAAAGGCGCACTTGAGGTATATACCTCAGCTCCTGGATGTGCGCTCAAAGGGAGTCATGCTTAAATTTTTATGTACCGAGGTGTTTTTCCCTCGCCCCGCCCTGAGGAGTGCCCAGAACACATTTTTTTAAAACTTTGCAACTTAAAAGCTTATGTGTCATGACAAGCTCACACCATGTCTCCGTTATATTTTAAATAGCATTTTAAGTTACAAATCCATCATCTTGAATGGCCATTAAAAAGAAGTTGAAGCCATCACCACAACCGATGGTCTAGGATCAATTTTAGGATTTCATGAAATGCAACTGTTTTAAAGCTTTACAATCAGTTGTGATGATGGATGCCATACTCTTAGATTGGCCTATTCACAATGATGGATTTATTCACAAAATTATATGCAAAGTACAATGAAACAATTCAACTTCCATGGAACATCCAAAATAGCCCTATATGAATTCTCTAATGCTCCGTTTGGTACGAAGGAAGGAAAATAGGAGGAATGAGCTTTCCTTCCTCAGGGGAGGGAAACCATTTTTCTTTCCTGTGTGTTTGGTATGATGGATGGAAAAGTGGTTTCCTTTCTTCCATGTGTTTGGTAAATTGGGAGGAGGGAAAGGAAGTAAAGCACCTAAATTACAATTATACCCCCACATATATAGTTTTAGTAAATGCATTTTAAGATTTTGAAAACAATTTTAATTTTTGTTAAGTAAACACATTTTCTAAATTTTGAAAACTAAAAATGGAAACTGTTTTTAAAAAATTTTCATAGAAAATAAAAATTATAAAAATTTTCACGAAGTAAACAGTGCCTTAGATTTTATTTTTTTCTTCATTTTTTTACAAGAAATTGTAAAATTCAGCATTTAAGCTATTAATTTATTTGTGTGCTAACTTATAATTATCTGTGTGCTAAGCTCCTATAGTGTAGCAAAGCAATTCTTTAAGTAATAATAGATAAGGGCAATTGTGGGTTTTTATTAAAATATAAATGACAAAATTGGAAATTTAGTTATCCAAAAAGTAAAGCACCGTTTTCCTTCCTCAAATCCGCCCACTTTTGGGCGGATGAATTTTGGCTCCTAATCCACCCACTTTTCCTTCCATATCTCCCTCCCCTTTTCTCTTCCCCCCATACCAAACACACCCAAAATCCCCTTTCCCTCCACTTTTCCCTCCTCCCCTTTCCCTCCTTCCACTTTTCCCTCCTACCAAACAGGCTATAAGAAACTAATCATTAATCACCAACTAGATTTCCTAGAGTCTCACTAATTTCCACAGATAAGTACACAAGTAGACCCAAAATTCTCCATTAAAACACATGGAAATGAAATAATTCCACTGACTTATTACCTTAATAAATGAGCAAGGAAGTGGAGCACCAACACGGCCAACAGATGTATCGTTGTACTCAGAAAATGTCCCACCAGCACAAGTCTCAGTAAGACCATACCCTTGACCTATTGGAGCACTGGAAATAGTTGTCCACTTGATTAAAGTTCAATGCAAGAACAAAAAGTAATACCGAAAAGAAATTATGTTGCAAGAGTAATAGAGCATGGTGCGCTGTGGTTGGCATGTGCAATACAAATGGAGAAGATTAACTGACAAAGTAGACATTTGTTTTGTATGGCTGGGTTTTTCATTGTTACTTGTGCAATATCACTAGATATGATGACAAGCTATGTTGTGGCATTAAAAATACCATAGCTATGGGTAAAGCCATGATATGGCAATAACATAAATAATATGCGTGCGTACGTACGTGTGCACGCGTGCGCGTGCGTCCTTGCGCGTTCGTGCATGTGTGTGTGTGCATGTGCGCGCGCACGCGTGTGTGTGTGTGTGTGAGAGAGAGAGCATAACCCAATGCATTTGAAATAAATATACAACAGCAACCTCCACAACTAAGTCAGAATCAGGAGTTTTCAGAATCATGACTCTAAGTAGTTGCAGCATAAAAAGGAAACTATGCTGCAACTACCTTATTCTCATTTAGTTGGCCCACTGATTCTAATGTTTCAGTGTTTTTCATGTCATTATCAAAGCACATGGATGGCAATGTAACCTTTCAAATTATCACCATGACAATATCTAAATTTAGAGACTAATACTTATTTCATTCAAAGATTAACTCAAATTTACCAAGGCCATACTAACCCAAGACAGATGTTGATAAATCTTTGAGTATCAGCAGAAAGAGGAGCACCTCCAGATAGTAAAAAACGGATGCGACCTCCAAGAATCGCTCGAACCTTTATAAACACAAGAAAGTTCCATAGAAGTCTTTCTAGGCCCCAAGCCCCAAACCAGCTGCCATTCATTGCAGACAACCTACGAGCATATGCCAAATCAAACAATTTCTTGGCTAGTCCACCCTTTGCATCTACCTGAAGTGTTGGGAAGATTCAGCATTTATTGGACAGACCTTATTTTCAAAAATGAAGTTTTCATACACACAAATATATATATAGAGTCCTGATCTTATCGGCTATACCTCATTTTAACTAAAATCAGCTAAGAACACAAGCCCTTGGATTCCCATTCACTTAATGCATGATTCATCTTAAGATTCCAATCCAATAGCTCAAGGGTCTTAACTGATTTTAGTTAAAATGAGGTATCCTTCATAAGAACATTTTCACACACACACACACACACACAGGTGCCCTTAATATCAAGTGCACGTGATGCATCTTGCATCAGGTGCCCTTTCGTAGAGCCACTTGCGATGGAAATTTTGGAAAATTGACCAGTAAGATTAGATACCCCTATCATGCATGTCATGCTTGCCAAAAATCACAGTGATCCAAGAGCTTGGTTTCTGAGAAAACTGACTGAAAAATTCACAGTTTTTCGAAGTTACATTTTTCAAAAACCAACCGTCGGATCACTGTGATATTTGGCAGGCGTGACATACATGACAGGGGTATCCAATCCAAGGGTCAGTTTTCTAAAATTTTCACCACAAATGGCTTTACAAGAGGGCACCTGATGCAAGATGCATCAGGTGCACCCGATATTAGCAGCTCTCTCTCTCTCTCTCTATACACACACACATGCAGGGGTTCTATTATAAGGTGAGCCGCACACAAAGTTGCAGAAGGTGACCTACTTAGGACCAATTGCAAAATAGATTTTGAAAAACCGACCATTGGCTTAGATACACTTCTTATGCATTCCATGCATGCCAAAAATCCCAAGTGATCCAAAAAAACTGTGATATTTTGAAAAACAAAAGAAGTCACAGTTTTTCACAGTGACATATTTTAGAAACTGACCGTTGGATCATTATGATTCTTGGCATGCATGACATGTATAAGAAGGGTTTTTAATCCAATAGTCAGTTTTTCAAAATTTCTTTTACAATTGGCCTTACGCAGGTCACCTTCCGTGACTTTGCATAAGGTGCACCTTATAATAGTGCCTCTGTATATGTATGTATGTAAATAAATATGCATATGTCAAAATTCACAAACTAACCTTCTTGTGCACACCATCCCGAACACGATCAAGAATTGCTGGAACAGCCGTCATCAATGTTGGCCTTAAAGCAGTGGCATCTCCTTTCGTTCCCCTTTTTACCTTGTTTGATGTATCAGTAAGAGTCAAAGGGGATCCATATCCTATAGCACTTCCAGTAGTAGCTATTAAATTCTACACATAGACATTGAAGTTTGTTAAAACACACTGCAGAAATGAATCCTGATCATGAATGGCAACAAATTGCTCATTGAACTACTCTAGTTACAGAATCTAACCATTTTACAAATGTTCCATACCTCAGCTGCTAGTTCAAGGATATGAGCCAAGGGTAGGTATGCTAAATAAACATCCTTGCTTCCAAGGTTGGGAACAATTGTCATGACAGCCGAAATTGTAGCTAGAACATTGCCATGTGTCATCATTACACCCTGCACAAAGTGGAAGGTGGATTAATACAGCAGAAAACTCTTATCTGGATTTAGAAACCGTTTTCAAAATTTTAAACATTGGAAAATCATGCAATTAATACCTGTTGTTCACCATAGACAAGATGAAGAGAACAAAGAAAAGAAGTCAATATGATTATTAATATAATGTCAGATAGATATTCTAAAATTCCAAGAGAAACAACCATAATAAATATGGACCGTATACAAAGCAAATTCCATTATCCCATACTTGCATTATCTTTTGATGCATGAACATTGCTGCATCTGCCAACAACTGCAAGCACATAAATCCATAGGGATACTCCAAGTTTGCAAACCCAGGCCCCTAAAACTTGCATTGGGGCATACATGGGCAGTGGTCACCTAGAGATACCTTACATGGCCAATCCGCTCATAGGTTGTTCAGTGTACTCTTAAAAAAAAAATTAAAAAGGTAATTTAATATTGGTACATAAAGCTTTATACCAAACACCTACCAAAGATAAACAATTAATAGGCAATTATGGATGACAAGCAAATGAATCAATATTGTGAATGAATATTCATGTCGACCGAGGCAGTTTGGATAGAGTTGAGACCAAACTTGGATCGAGTTTGAGCTCCTTGAGCTGAATTAGCTCTGTTTAAGCTCAACTTGAGCCAAACTAGCCATGGCCACAGCTCGATACAAATATGAACAGCTCTGGTTCAAAGTGGTAGAGAAGTCTTTTGGCTTCCGGTTTTGTTTTGTTCTGACATAAAAGATCTATAACATAGAGCAGATACTTCTACTAACCTTAGGCAACCCCGTACTCCCACTTGTATACATTATAACTGCAACATCAGCTGAAAGAGGTAAATCTGCATCAACAGGATTAGCTTGGCCAAGTTTCTCAACATCAGCAAATGAAGTGACTGTCCAGCTACTGCTCCCTTCAACAAATGAGACATTAGATGGGATCTCATCATCCATGCATATTATACGTTTCACTGTGTCAAGTTGCCCGCTTATGTCTACAAGTTTTTTCAGTTCTTTGTGCCCACAAATCACAGTTGTAACCTCTGTCTGGAGAAAAAATTGAAAAATTAAGTTAGATAATTTGCATAAATGAAAGAAGATTGCACCAAAACCGCAAAATAGAAGAAATAGATGTAAAACATCAATGGATAATGCAGACCAACAGGGTAATTTTAAGAATTTATAATAGAATATGAGCTCCTTTCATGTAATAAACTGTTCCAACAAGTAGATTGCAATGCTTTGACTTAACTTTGAAGATATGATTAAGCATAAAAAGTTGGAGAGTAAAAGACAAGTGTAATAGTTAATAACATACGTTATATTGCTGAGCACTTAATAACCCAACTACAGAACTTGAATTCAGTACCTATACTTGATGAATTCAATTTCAGAAAAGATACTAAATATAAGGAATTAGGTTCATACTTCCAAGATATGAGCGAGACATAAATAGGAACCCATAAAGCTACTTAACGAACGTGTACATAACATCTGTGTGAACAAATTAGGTCACCAAAACACTTTGCTAGCTTCCCCTTTGAAACTTGAAAATGGCCATTTTCACATGAATCCGATTAGAATTAGTTGTGAAGCACAATACAAAAGGAAAATCAAGGTCAATCCATAACTTCTCTGTTAAACAGGACAACATACTTTGCACATAGAAAAATAAATCTTCTGTGAGATCAGTCTATATTTAAAACTCCATTAGTGTACAGTTACATCCTGAAGTTCCAATATTTTACTAGTTAAGGTCCGTGGTACAGTCTTATCAGTCTAAAATACCAACAAAATGACATCCAGCTTTGTTGTGAGATGTGTAATTTGATTATCCTGTGCTTTTTGAATGTCAAAGTCAACATAATGATGGTATTAGTGTATATGTTGATTCGTTATATATGTCTCATGTTTGGGTACCCAATTGTTTTCCTGCAAAGTCTAGAGTTTTGAGTATGTAGTATTGTCTAGATTTCTGGAGTTCCCTAAAAACGCAAAACCTTTTCTGCAAATTTTCTTAAATAACCACAAGTTTTTTTTCTCCTTTCTGGTATTACAATATTAAATTTTCAAGTGACTTCAATCAATTAAACATATAAAGATAATAAATAGAAGTGTACCAATCAGTAAAAAACTAAGAACAGACATGCATGTGCATGTGAGGAGAGAGAGAGAGAGAGAGAGAGAGAGACCTCATTTAATGAGTGACACAGAGCCTCCTCCCCCAAAGAAGCGTATATGGTCACAACCGTGACATTCCGCCTAAAGCAACCCTGATACAAGAACACCAAATTAACTTGTATTATACAATTATGAAAGGAACCAACTAGAGATAAATTGGTTTACAAATAACAACTTCATTAGAATAAATGGATTAGATAATCTAAGTAACACGACTGTCTTCATTTTTATAGAATTCAGTGGCACAATTACTATACTACAAACACTGTTATGAATGAATGTACTCTAGGAAACATATAGCTCAGTTAAACTAGTATCATATCATATGCAAAATAGAACCTAATTACCTTAGTATCAAGAAAAGAAAAAAGAAATCGCTAACGTTATCAAAAGAATTATGTGTTTTAATTATAACAGGACATTAAAGATAAACACCTGCAATGCAATAAACCATTCTTCTCGCGTATCGGCAAAGATTGCTACACGTTCTCCTCTCTTATGCCCAATTTTGGCTAAACCAGAAGAAAAGTTGCACACAGCTTCAAATGCCTTACCATAGGTTAGCCACTCATAATCTCCCAAATGAAGCTTCTCAAAGGACCTTCCATCTGCAGTTACTTCTGTCTCCCTTGAAATCAACTTCCGAGTTCCAAATAGGCGCTTGTCTCGGAACTCCTTGCATGACTTCTCAAAAAGTTCGGCAAGTGTTGAGATACCTTCCCATGCTGATTTCACTGGGGTAATAAACCGATAGTTACGGATCGCATACCCAGGTTCCCCACCAACATCAACAGGCAACCCCCGTTTCTTTCCATTCTTGGTGTTCCGTAAAAGAAGAGTAAATACAAGAGGAACAATGAAGCCAACAAGATAAGGACTCATCTTTCAATAACCGTACAGCTCCAACAGAATCTACCAAATAACAGAAATTATATTGAGTAATCTTCATAAACAACTATGATAAGTTCAGCTGAAAAAGCAATGTCCACAACAAACAAAAAGCATGCCTCACAAGAATATGATCAAATCAAACCAAAAGTTCTACTGAAATGTCATAGTCAAGTTATCCAATTAATGAACTACCAATAGCATATGTCGTATCTGTCACATATTAGAATTGCACCTAACAATGGGCATGCAAAAATCAACAAGAGATATCTCAAAGCAAAAGAATGCTTTTACAAATACAATTCAATCAGTGTTATCTCCCGAACACTAGCTCACAACACATCAAACAGTTGATGTGTTTCAAATACAAAATGCTCAACCTTTACACAATATACAAAATACAAAATCAGCTATCGACAAGTAATTTTCATTGAAATTGAGTGGAACCTTAAAAGTTAAAACTGTACTAAAATGGGTGCTCACTGACACTTGCACATGGTGAATCAAGTAAACATCAACGTCTCATATGATATTCTTCCATCCAACAAAGCAGCTCTTTTGAATATCTTTGGGTGCGCATGGAAAGAGAGAAATAGAATAATTTTCAAGGGAGAGGTCCTACAAGTTTTAAAGATCAGATTGGAAGCCTACTTTTTTGGAATTTAAAGACTTTTGCTCATTGTAAAGATTATACTACTTAAGTACGGAACTGTACAAGTCCTGTATACAAGGCTTTTGGCCTTTTTTCGTTATGTAATACAATTATCTTTTTATCAAAAGTTTCACAATGAACAATTCATTTCCTACTTCTGTAGATGAAGAAGTTTATGATGCAAAGCAATTGTACCCAATGATAAAAGCAAGCCAAGACCTTTCTCAACACTACCATGCAATGAAACAACCCCACTGAAGCTCACTATTTACTTTAACAAATGTATAAAGATTTCAAGGAAATAGAATTTAAACACCATGAACTAACATTAAGAAAAGCATTCACAAAGCAACTAAATCAATCAAAGAACCAAAAAAAAAAAAAAAAAAATGTACCCATAAACCGAATAACAGAAAACATCAAAACCCATTTCAAGAAACAGATGGGTAATCAAAACACACCTTCAGATTCTCAATTTAAATGCCCGAATTTCTGAAAACAAAAATAAAAAAATTCAAGTGATCAGCATTACCAAGAATTCAAACAATGAGTCAGGGCTTCTCCAAGATTAAAGGAGTTCATAGAGAATCATTAGATCGAGACGAGAGTGCTATATATATACATATATATGGTGGGGTTCATGTGATTAGCTGGGGCGGAGACATCGAGAGCAGAGAAGTTGGAGACTCAGGAAGTACTTTAAATATGCTTTTGTATTTTTTTGTTTTTGTTTTACTGTTTTTGTGTTTTTTATTTATTGAATTATATGTATTTCGAATGTATTAGCTTTAGGACGAAGAGAAAATAAGAGCTTTTTTGGGGAGCGTACACATGGAGGTGTGGATTCTGTGTACGATAATCCGGACCGTACAATCGTGTGGTGTAGAGTATTGGATATGGTGCATGAGGTCCAGATGCCTTCCCCCAGAGTGACCGTTCAATAAATGAATATTGTTAAATTAAAGTAATTTAATTAATTAATTCACAATGCAAATGCATAAATCATGCAATTTTGGTTTTTTTTTTTAAATTGATAATTAGATCAATGTAAGTTTTGGCATGCATGATCTAATTCGACAGTCAACTCTTTAAAATTAATTTTACATTTGGCTCTAAGCGGGTTACTTTATGTAACTTTGCGCATGGTGCATCTTATAACAGCACCTATATATATATACATAGGCAAGGCTTTTATTATAAGATATACCTTGTGCATGTACAAAATTGTGTAAAATGATGTGCTTAAAGCCAATTAAAAAATAGATTTTGAAAAACTGATCACTTAATTAAATCTTTTTTATACATATCATGCATATCAAATTAAAATCATAATGAGTTAATGGTTAGCTTCTCGAAATATCGACAGTAAAAAAAATGTGATATTTTGAAAAATAAAAAAAGTAATATTTTTTTACAGTGAGATTTTTCAAAAACCAGCCATTGAATTACAGTTATTTTTAAGATACATGAGAAGGGTATTTAATTCAACATTCAATTTTTCAAAATCTATTTTACATTTGGTTCTAATTTAGCAGGTTACCTTACGTAAAAATATCTATATATAGGTGTAAAACAAAAAGCTCTCGTACATTACAAAGGTAAAGGTGAAATTAGGAAGATGAAAAAAAAAAAAAAAAATTCATGGAGTAACCCATATTGTTTGTGTTATTGTAAGTTAAATAATGACACATTTGATTAGAGATTATTTTTTAGAACACTTAAAAACAAATATAAAGGTTTCTATCTTCCAAAGAATGCAGTGAGAATATTTCTCTTTTCTCTCTGGCACCATGGAATCTTTTACCATTACTAAGGAATTGAAGTGCTAGTGCCTTGGAAACCCCGAAAGAATTCATTTCTCAAGCTCAACACAGATGGATTTTCTATATCAAAGCTCTAAAACCAAAAATGGGGACAATAGAATTAAATGGGTGGGCAAGGTTTGGTTTGGAGTACGTGGGAGCTTTAAAATATGACAAATACATAAAATAAATGAGCCGCTTTAAATTTAGTGGTGGCCATATTCTGTTTATTTATTTATTTATGTTTGGACCACTTGCGATAGTTAAGGTCATCTAATAATCAAATAATCCCAATTAAATCAATGGGGAAATTGGCCTCAAGTCCCTATTTAGAGATTTTTGCTTCAAAAAGTCTCATGCGAAGATTCATTTTGCAATAAGTCCTTTTTATACAATATCGACAAGTATATATGCCCCATCATCCTTTTTCTTCTTCTTCTTCTACTACTACTACTTCTTCTTGACCTCCAGTGCGAACTATACAATGATATGGCTTGTGGCGAGTTCAATTTCTATTGTTGCTCTTGCTTCGGCTTTGACGAATCTTCAGATCTATGATGCATGCGAACAATCTTCTTATAACTATGCCCTAGGTCATCCCCTATTTTAGTTGCAAGCGAACAATCCTCGGAAATTGGCGAGTTCTCCTTTACAGATTGCTTGCTACATTTTGATGCAGTTCTTTATACCAAGCGTTTGATGATATAGTTGCAAGCATAGTATATGGAGAGGCTCATGGTCATTTCCTCAAGGATTGGGAATATAATTCAAAAAGGAACCTTAGGGTTGTGAACCAAAGAATTTTATGCAATTAAAGTAAAATTGGTTTTGAAAGTGTGGTTGATTGTTTAAAACTATGGGAAAACACAGATTTAAAGTTGTAAACTTAAGAAATTAAAGTAGGTTGAGTCCTAAGGTTTCATTCCATTCAAATCTAGGGAATTATGGTCTCTCAAACTTGTTCTCAATCAAAAATCCATTAAAGAATGGTATTGATCCGAAGATATTTCGATTAAAGTCCAATTACATAACAAAATAGGATAGAGTAATGCTACACTCTCTCTCGTGCATTTTTACAAACACTTGGCAAGGAGTGCATGATATTCAAAATTAATTAAGAGAATATTAATATTATACTATAAACATTAAAAGCACAATTATGTTGAGAAAACCATAAACCCTTGTTTTGGAATGGAAATCTACCCTACAACTCAACCTAGCTTGGTTGTTTAGCTAGTCATTAAATCAAGTGATTGCAAGTAATTGATAAGAGATGAACTAATTCAATAAAGGAAAGATTAAAATCAATTGAAAACTTGTATTAAAAGTAATTAATAAAGAGATTCAACAATTAATAGAGTAGTAAATGATATATCTAATCAATTACAAGTAATTAAAGAAATAAAATCATAAACTAAACCTAGAACTATGGTAGAATTAATAGATCCTAAAAGAGATAAACTAGAGAGAGAAAGTAAAACCTAAAACTAGAGAGAAGATAATGTAGAGAGAAGAAGAGAGAGAGAGAATCAAAATGAGTAAAAATGACCTTATATTAGTCGTACATTTCTGACCTAATAATGCTATGAAAACCCTAAAATGCCCATTTACAAATGGAAGAATTACAAATGAAAACTAGACTTCTTGGGCTTCAGCTACCAATAGGGGGTATGGAAGAGGGTATTGATAGCTGCATTGTATAGGTTTCTGTAGGGGTATCTGAGAAAATGGGCTACCGATAGCATAGGGAAGAGGCTATCGGTACACTGCTTGTTGAGCACCCTACCGATAGGGTTGCTATCGGTATCCTAGTGATTCTGCTACTTTCTTGCTTAAAACTTCTCCAATACTTCGATAGTGCATCCCAATATACCTTCCATACTTGGAGAATCCTCTTTGCATACAAATGAAGGTCTCCTCGTGAGCACGAGCATCGAGAATAACACTTTAACTTCTCAAGATGACAATCTAGCAAAGAAAAACCTACAATGAAGAAAACAAAGTATTGATCAAAACATTACTTAATTGACTAATACTAGCAATACTTCAATGGCAAAATGGACTATAAAACTATGTTTAGGATGTATGATTGCATAACTTGAAAACAACACTTCTCTTTGTCAAATGTGAACACAAGTTGTTTCTCCACAAACTTGAAAACAACAGTTCGTTTGGATCTTAATTGATACGGAGGAGATGCATTGAAAGCCTTACCATTGCATAGCTTAGCAGTTGAATTCATATGAAAAGCAAGACTCTCACTCAAACTTCCATATCCAGACGTAGACCTTTCCAAACTACTCTTAGAACTTTATTGTTCATTGGAAGCATAAAAACTCGTCATCGACTTCTTCTCAGATTTTCCAATTTTATTAGGATAATGAGCTTGTTCGTGATTCGAGGACGAAGCCATTTGTAGAATTTCTCAATAACCTAATGCGTGAATGAGGGCTTGTTGCCTCAATGTTGAAAATTCGTCAAAAAAAAGAGTGGCAATTATAGATAAAAAAAATATGCAGTGAAAATCAACAACAGTGTAGTGAATATGGCCACCACTAGAATGCTATATATCCCAAAATATTGAAGCATTCCAAATGAATCATAACCCTTCATTTATAATTAAGAGAATAGTTAGATCATCAGCCTCATCATTTGGAATACACATTTTGGAATACTTTCTTAAGACATATAGCATTTTCCTTAATTGAATGTGTCAGGTTGAATCAAGTATTTCCAAAAAAAAAAAAAAGGAAGAAAGAAAACAAAGAAATTGAATCAAGTAAAATCCAATGATGAAAATCTCATCAGCAATCTTTCTATCTAGGATTCCAAACCTGATTTAAATCTAGTTCAAAATTACCATTGAATTTGAATGAATGATTTAAATTTAATTCATAAAAATTATTCAATCAAATCAAATTGTCTCTGTGAAATGTAAATTATATCCAAAATTATAAATAACAATTACGACTTAAAAGCAGGAGATTCTATACTTTCTAGAAGTCGTTAATTAGTCTATGTTATCATGAGGCATGTTTTCTAGATTCCTAAGAACATATTCTTTTCAACCTTTTCGGAGGTTTCGAATATAGAAGATTAACAAATATAAATAGGGTGAGGATCCTTGACACATAATTTTTATTCCTAATTTGACACGCAGTTTACAAAATTCAGCGTAGAATAGGTAAAAAACTGACAGTTGAAATTGATATTATGCTTATACACATCTTGTATACCAAAAATCACATTGATCCATCGGATACTTTTTAAAAAATATCATAGTTTTAAAATAAACTGTATGAAATTGTCACAATTGATTTTATGAAAAACTAACCATCCGATCAATGTGATTTTTGACATATATAACATATATAAGCAGAATATCTAATCTAACGATCGGTTTCTAAAAATACTTATCCCACGCCGGATTTTGCAAACTGCATATCAAATTAAGAGTAAAACCTATGTGTCAAGGGATGCCGTTCCATATATATATATATATATATATATATGGATGTATGTTCGGTATATATTATATGTTGCCAAATAACACACTATTTATTTATTTTTTAATTCCATTAACAAATGAAGATTGAGCTTCAGATCTCAACACACCCTTCCAAATATCTCATAAATTTTTGTTTGGTGTATGCACGTATGTTGTTATTTCTTTGTTTTTCATTTTTCTTTCTTAATTCTATGATGATGCAAATGTAATTTACATAGTTCCTTTTATAATAATCATAAATTATGTTTGGAGTATATGCTATGGAATCGAATCCATGGAATATTATGAAAAAAAAAAACTAGTGGTGATTATCAATGGGTAAATTGACATCTTGTACGGATTATATTGACATACCGCTTACCTGGCACCAGCCATTAATTAATTGAATTTGAAAGAATAATTTAAATTTAATGCATAAAATTATTCATTCAAATCTATACATATATAAATCCTATCCAAAATTTCAAATATCAGTTATAGCATGCAGTCTAAAAGTAAGAGATTTCTGTATTTCTTAGTTGTTATATACCCTTAGAGCATCTTCAATGGGCTTGTCATTCCAAAATTGAGAGCCATGCCCAAAAAAAAAAAAAAGGTGCTCCAATGAATGTCATCCATGACTTTCGGATTTGGCAATCGCATCAATGCTTCCCATATTTGGAAAAATTTTAGGTAATAGACATCTCCTCCCAAATACTCGATATCATATCAATTTAAAGCCAATTAGAGCATAGTGGAGTGAAGTATAAGAGTTCTCCATTGGAGCATAGTAGTGCCAAATATGGGAGAAGTTCCGACTTTGACATTGTAGCACTCCTAAATATAAAAATGAGAAACTCAAATGGAAGCTTTTCATTGAAGATGCTCTTAGTACATATTACCCCATCTCAAAGTAAAAGTAAATACCCCAGAGTATGATGTGGTTGATTTTTATTTTTTAAAATTTTTTTTGAGAAAGAGTAGAGTGACAGACGTTAGAGCAATTCCAATGGTTAAATTTTTTTTTTTTTTTTGGAATTCAGATCCATTTTTGAATATGTTACAGTGAAATACATAGCCATTTGAATCAAAATACTCAAATGGTAGTAGATCCATTTTTTGACTTCTCTCCGTCTTTCTCTTCCCCAAATCAAGCATAAGTTTCCCTTGGCATCCTATGGCACTAACCATTAATTGAACGTGCCAACTCAAGTCAAGTAAGCTTTGTTAATGAAAACACATATCATCCGAGCAACAATGAAACAAATTCATGTGTAGCGAATCAAATTACTTTCACTGATTTTTTTTGTTTTTTATTTTATAATTCCATTAACAAATGAGAATTGAGCCTTAGGTCTCAACAACCCACCCTTCCTAATAGCTCAATGCTTTTTGTTTGTTTCTTTTTGTAATCATGCAGATTTAACTTACATTGTCTATTTCATAACAACCATAAATTATATTGTAAATTACACTTACATGCCCCTAATTTTAGATAATCACAAAGACACCTCTCTAGTTTTAAAATGACAGAAACATTTTCTACTTTTAAAAATAAAGTACAATAAGACCCCTTCAATGAAACATATTTTAATATTTTTTTTTACTTTTATTCTGATGTCATATAATTTATTTTTTTTATAATACTAAAGTACCATTTTACATGACTGTTAATCTCCATTTGACTTTAGGGATATATTAATAATGCATTTTGAATATCCATTTTAACGCCGTTAAGATTTCATCACTGATAGGGAGTGCCCAGAATTTTTGAAATTAGAGAGGGTGTCCATATAATTGTCATAAATTAGAGAAATTTAAGTGTAATTTCCCTAAATTGTAACTAAGCAAAGATAATTGTAATTATTAATTGCGACCTAGCAATTAAAGTGGGTGAGAATATATAGAGTGAAATAACATTGTTCTTTCTATGTTTTCATATCTGTAACTACCGAAAATGCAACACATACTCTGACAAGCCACATGACAACATGGGCCACACCAACATTGCATATAACAAATACCAATCGACCCATGAGCAATGACTTATGCAAGAGCAACTCCAATGGTCAGGCATTTTTCCACCCACTCCAATTTTTGGTTAATGTGAAAAACCGCTCCAATAGATTATGCATTTTTCCAAAAATAACTATTACTATAAGTTGAGCCAAATTGGCTCAACTTTTAGCTTGCACCATTAGACCACCCAAATGCCTAGCCAAAATGGATGTGTGGCTAAATTTTCAAAATCATCGATAGCTTGCGCCATTGATGGATTCATTTTGGGATATTTTGGAGCTCACAGTACCTTTTCGAAATCATTTTAGATATAAGGTGGATGAGTTGGGTCATCTTAAACCCGCACAAATTCAAAACCAAACCTAAAAAATAAAAACCCAATACATTATCAGCTCTACATAACATTCAGCATATGCACACTAGGAACCTGAAGCTTGGTGCAGAAGCAGAAGGCAATGTGAACACAAACATAAAATCTTAGATTCCAAATTTCAAAAATTCACGACCAAGCAAAAGAGTTTTTTTTTGTTCTACAATTCTGCCTCTATCAAATGCTTGATGTTTATCCATTACTCAGAATATGGTGAAAAATGAAAGAAACATCCTAAGAAATGAAGGAAATTAAAAATTTATACGAAGTAAGAAAAGGGAGAGGGGGAATTATAAGTTGTAAAATATTTGTACATTTGTAACACACTTGAATGGTCTAGTTTGGCGTTGATCTTCCACTGGTGTTATCTGGTGGATTCCCTTGGGGTGCTGCTCCTGAGAACATACCCATTACGGATCTCAAAGCCCCTGTTAGCTCCTCGGGCATTTGTTCTCCAAAATTGAGACTGATGTTCCCTCCCATTCTTATTTCTGGCTCATGATCAAGTCCGTTGACATTATTTTCTTCTTCTGGCCTGTCTTGAGAATGTTGTCCTTGATATGCATTTGCTGCCATGTTCATAAGCATGCTTGCGAAATCGGAAGGAAGGGCAGTAGTGTTGAATGGCATAGATGTAAATGGTGGAGGACTGGCACGGTTCCTCGACCCTCCTGTGGACTGGTTATCTGATCCTTGGTTATAACCGCTTGCCGAGCTTGAACTCTACATGGGGAAAGTGGGGGAGAGAGAGAGAAGAGGGGTGGAGGGGGTGGAGGGGGGGGCACTCAGTTGACAACTAAACAAAACTAGACTACAGAATAACACAGGGATTAGCAGAACAATCAAATGTAAATTTTCTTTTTCTGGTAAACATCAAATGTGAACTTCAATTCTCCAAGGAATGATGTGTTAAAGCATGTTTTCAAGTGTTTCTTGCACTAAATGCAACATTTTGCATAACCTGATGTTTCAAAAAATAATTAGACAAAAACCCATTGCAGGAAGCATGAGTTTTCCCATTAAGGTCTAAGGAAGACTGAAAACCATTCAAAAATATTTAGCATTCAGCATCTAGTCATCGACCAAATAGCAAAAGAAAACATGATTTAAGATAAGACTTCTAACAACACATCTTCTTGCAACAATGTATAAAACAAAGGCATGCATGGATGCACGTGATGCAGAAAACTCCACAAAACAGGCTCACAATGAACTACGTATTTTGCAAAGTTATGCCAACTTCTGAAAATAACCATATTCAACAAACATCATAAACATTTTGAAAAATTACCATATCTAGTATGCCTTTTTACCTCTCTCTCTCTCTCTCTCTCTATATATATATATATATATATATATATATATGCATTTTTGGGGGGTTTGGGGCCGCTTAGGCTGTCCAGTGCTTTCAGGTTGAAAAGCAGGAATGTCAACACTTATTACCTGTATCTCACTCTTGGTCAGCATGACAACTATATAGGGAAGAAGAAATAAATTATTTCACAGGTTTGTACAAGATAAATGAATCTGGACTGTTTCTTTTTTCTTCCTTTTTTGGGAGAAAAAAAGGAGGGGGTGGGTTGGTTTGAGCATGTCTAGATATATAGCTAATCAGTTGAAAATAACTTGTGAGCTCAACGCTTCGCAGAACAAACGCATTGTATACAACAGTAACCAGTAAGCAAATTATATCCACTCTTTGTCAGAAAAGGGTTCATGCTTTAGGCTGCCTTCATAAATTTTTCAACATATATGTGTATATTTATTTACATAGTTATATTTGTTAGCCTTATGGCTTCAATCCAAATTTGTCAAAAGATTTATCTAAATTTGTTAAATGATTTTGATGATAACAAACAATGTTGTAATGGTAAAATATGCATATGATTTGGATATTCTTGTGCGCCCTTTGCATCATGGATTTGTTACCTAAAATATGCATATGGTAATCGTTGATATCTTTATATGCATATTGTTAGGGGGAGCCACAAATCCTTGTTGATTTATTTGCTTTATATTGCAAATCTTATAAAATGTTTGTCATCACCAAAAAGGGGAAGATTGTTAGTCTTATGGCTTCAATCCAACTTTGTTGAATGATTTTGATGATAATAAACATTGTCTTGTTTTTCTAATGGTTTCCATTTAATGTAAATTTGTAAGATAGGAACCAAGCTTTTAATGAGGAAAATCAACATACATGAAGCTCAAGCTCTACGCACTACTTTGGAAGATCACTAAAGCTAAGCTCATGTGAATTTGTTGCATATTCACTAAGGAGCATGGAGCAAAGAGCTACAATATTGTTGAAGTTCAAGAATGAAGCCAAACTCAAGTGTGGTCTGTTCAATCATAAAGATCTTGCTTTTATCCTTGTGTGAAAGTGCTTAGGATTTGTTTGTATAAATCTCTCTATATGGACTAAACTCTTTTGGCTCAAAAGACCTTGACCTTAAGACCTTAGTATGATTTGTTTGGGATTCAATCTTAGTCAAAATGTTTTTTAAACTAAGTCAAAAATGCTTTTGAACACTTAGTTAACTAAATATTTTGTTCCAGTCGACTAATTGCAAGTCAGTAGCCATTTAAGAAGCAGTTAAGATAGTCGACTAACCCTTGTTAGTCTAATCGACTAATCGAGCCCGGATTTTCAAATGCTCTATTTTCTACTAAACTAGTCGACTAACTCTTGTTGGTCTAGTCGACTAATCAGGCTCTACTGCTTATAACGGCTAGTTTTGAAAAAGCCCCAAACGGATCTATTTTGACTCCCAACGGTCATATTTGTTCTTAGACTTATAAATACTCATTGTATGAGTATTGAATCAGTAAATGAACACACACAAACTTATACCAACATAGTTTACATCAATCTTGTGTGTATTAGTCAAAGATTCATCATTCTCTCTTGAGAGATACTAACATAGTTTACCAACATAGTTTAATCTTTGAGAGATACTAGTGAGAGCATCATTTGTACTTCATCTACTCTTAAGGAGTTATTCATTGTACACAAAACTTATTGTATTTCTTGTGAGCTAAGAGATGGGTGATAACCCTTGTGAAGCTTGGAGTTTGTTGGTCAAATTCAAGCTTGAGAAGAAGAGCGGTAGTCTCTTGGTTTGATCTCCACCGGAAGTGAGATTGGTTGAATGCTTTGGTAGCATTGGTTTAATCTTCACCGAAAGTAAGATTGAGTGCTTTGGTAGCAATGGTGAGAATCTTTCACCGTTAAAGAAGATTGTTGGTGAGAGTCTTCCAACATGAAAGAAGACTGTGTAAAGGTTTTTCCACCTTGAATGAGTGATTCATAGTGGATTGAGGAATCCTTGGGCTTGGTGCTTAAGGCGTGGACGTAGGCGGAGTCCGAACCACGTTAAAATTGTTGTGTTTGATTTCTCTTTCTCTCTCTCTCTCATTTCCAATTAAGTTTTATTTATTTGTGCTTCCGCTATATTAATTGGATCATAATTTTATTTGGTAATATTTACTTAAAGTTTTCCAAAACCCTATTCAACCCCCCCCCCCCCCTCTAGGGTTATATAACTAGGGTCAACAATATTAAATTGAGAAGCACACAAGCAACTAGTATTAACTTACAATTCAATTATCATAGACAACACTTCATCTCTTAGTATTACCTGATCACGTTCAGCCCGTTGTAGCTCGTCTTTTAATTTTTGCTCAGCCACCTAAGGTTCAAAATGACGATGTAATTAGAATAAAAAAATAATAATAAGAAAAGGAATAGACAAAGAAGAAAGCATGCATCAACTAACCCGGATATTTTCTTTGACAGACTCATTATTTGGATCCAACTGCAAGGCTGCACAGGTGAGATCTCAAATTAAGAAATAAAATAATTTCCCAATAAGGAGTAAAATAGTTAACTAAAGTACTTCTTAAACATCCAAATTCCATATTTATCACAAGATCGTTAATCAACTGAGAATACCCCTTTGATATTATTGTTGGAATGCTTATGTAGCCTCGTCTTACCTCGACACTTTAGTTCATTGACTTCTTTGCAAAGTCTCATATGCTTCAGCACTTGTATTTAGTTTTTTTACTTTAGAGAACTCTCAACTTATGATACCCCATTAGTTTAAGATGGGATGTTTGGTATAGTTTATAGATGGCTGTTGATCTTTCTTATTGTCTAGAATAGATCATACATTTACTGTGCATTCTTATTTTAGATACACTTGGACACCACACCGCTGTTGGACAAAAGCACCACAATCGTGACATCTCATATTTTGAGGGTGAAAAGCAATACAATCCCATTCTGCCATTCCACTCTAGAACCATCTTTTTAATTCAATCATAGGTCAAAACATCTCCTCTCTCAAACTATCTCAAACCACCTCCCTTGTTTATCTTCCCTTTCTCCATGTCATAAAATTCAAGGTACAGTATATCACTGCTCCTCACCGGTACAACCCTAAATTATCTTAATCAGGTTTCTCTAAGCTTGTCCCAAATTCGTTGTGCATATACACTCCCACAAAGACGGCGGGAGACAATAAGTTACATGCAAACAAAGACACCATCAGGAATTGAATGTGGGACAGGAAACTAGCATGAGAATCACAGAAAATAATATGAAAGTCATGAAAAAGGTTCTAGTTACAATCGCTTAAATCAAGGTTGGCTTTAAGTTCACGCATTTGTGTGCATTTGTTATGGATGAATTAAATACTTGTATATAAAATAAAATTTTGAGGCCAACATTAACCGTAAATGCAACAACAATTACTGATAAGATGAGGACTAATGCCAAACAAAATACTGTTGAAAAAGCTTCAGAAAAGGGTTTTAAAGTAGATTGGATCTGAGACAAAATACATAGAAGGAAAGCAGCATACAACCATGGATCGAGGAAAGGATATTTGAACAAAATAATCCAGGATATCAGTTCATTGCATCGATATTTAATTGTTATGGGTACTTAATAATTGACTCACGCTAACCTTTCTTGAAACCTTTATTGATGGCATCACTGTAATTCCCTTGTGCGTAGTAAGCTAATCCCAGACGACTGTATGCCTTGCTATAACTAGGGTCTATTTCAATGGATTTAAGACAGTCTCTGATTGCTTCTGTATATTTGTGGATCTGGGTAAAAGCAGCTGCCCTGATAAGTATACATTATATTAAATCAATAAAACTTCATAATTTCAAGAAACAAAAAACTGAAAAGGTTAACATTTGCTGCCACCAGGAAAAAAGACCAAACTTTAGTGCAAAGACTGAACAGAAGTGACCTTGCAAAGAATGCCAATTTTGATGAAATATTAAATTATTTATTGTTGAAGATCTGAACAAGAATTTGTTTTGTTGTCATTGAACCTGCAGCCTAATCATTTTTATTTTTATTTTTGCCTTTTCTTGATAACCGAGACAAATTTAGGAACAGATAAAAAAAATCTTGGGTTCAGACTTCTTATTGACTTGTATTCTAACTTCATAACTTTTTGGTGATGAACCAGCAATTTAGTAGCATGATATGCAACCAACTAAGGGTTGGATATTTATAATAAAATTGCACCGGTCTACAAGAGGAGTTGATGGGTGAGTAGACTTCTCCTTTTAATTCACAAAATGCGGTCTGGCACATTATGGGAGTTTGCGCTGCACCTTGGTAGGTTCCTTGTACAGTGGCAATTTTGTCATTCAATCTTCCACTTTAACTCAGGGTATTAAAGAAAGTTTATGCATCTTTCCCTTTTTCTTTTCTTTTTTTTCCTTTTTTTGGGTATGGAAACAGACATTCATTGAAAGGAAGAGGAATGAGCAAAGAAAATTTTTGCCTCCTCTTCTTTTTTAAAGGGAAGGAAACAGATATTTGTTGAAAGGAAGAGGAATGAACAAATACCCAAAAGGGCCACGAGCTTTTCAAAGGAAAGCAAGCTGCAACAGTTTGTTAACTAAAAAAAAGGAAGACACGTAAAAAATTTGAAGAATGAAGCCTTTTTACAATCAACAGGGATAAAAAATTTTCCCTAAAGTTGTATACTAGGGTAGTCCCTCTCTTTGCAAGAGAATATGCTACCACAGTGGATGACCAAATAAACCAGATATATATTCTACACAAATGGAACAGGACAGATCCATAAACTCATGCAAGAAATGAGAATACCATCAAGTATGGGATCTTGCCTGCATAATGGAGTCCCTTTGTTGAGTGTCGAGATTACATGACAAGGATACAGGTACAGGAAAGGGGTCTGGACACGGCTATTGTGCAAAATGCACCCAACCGCTGTGTCCAATCTAAGGAGGAGAAGGAGGAGAATAAAAAAAGGAAGAAGATGACGGCAGCTTATTAAAGTCAATCATTGTTGCAGACTCGCTGTCATAACGAAATCACAGCTGTTTTTCTCCAAAAGGCAGCTAGGGTTTCAACTTTCTAGAAAGGAGGACTGGAGGAGGTTTCAATCTCATCGCTGCAGAGTCACTGCTGAGTATATAATCCTAATCAACTCTAAAGGTAGATCAGGGTTTCAGAGAAAGTACTGGAACTTGGAAAAGGTTTTGATCTATCAAAAACCCTCTGCCCTTTTTCTTTTCTAACCCGTTCTACTTATCATAGGCAGGCCAGCTGACTGAAGATAAGGTTTTGTTGCAAAATATCAATAGTGTATAAATATTAATAGTGTATGACACATGCAGAAAAGTGTCGATATTTAATATTTTATAAACTAGAAAAAGACGATAATTCAACAAGAAAGATGGTTGATCCTAACATTCTTCATTATATGATATCTTCACAAGAATATAAATTATTTACATACTAAATTATTATTATTATTTTTTATTTTTTTTTATGAAAGGTAAGTATATTATACACAAAAAAGGTCAAAGGCCAAGTGTACAGGGTGCATACAAACAAATAAAACAAAGCTTCAAAAAGCACAAGTGTGGGAAAAATCCAAAATAGTGAGAGTTCCTTCTCACCCAAAATGAAGAAACCCAAAGAAAGAGCATACGAAAAAAAATCTTTCTGTAAGTGTAGAAGATTCAACTCTTTATCCTAAAAAATTATTATGTTCCTCTCCTTCTATACTAATTATACCATGGGATGTCAAATTGTGAAAAAACCAGATAACTTAAGACTTCACCAGAGTACAAAAAATTGCTGGGAAAGGAGTGAATATTGATAAATATTTGCTACTAATAGTCATTTGTAAAGCCCTTGCTCAATATTTATCTTCTGCAAGACACTTGAGTCATTTATAACAACCAATACCAAAGTTTAGGATGTTATTAAAAAAAAGAAAAGGAACAGATGTTAGCAACTAGTACAAGTTAGTAGTGAACCTGTTACAGTAGTAAACAGCATTATTTTCACAAAGAGCAATAGCACAGGTATACAGCTCAATTGCATCAGAGTATAGCTTTGACTGCATGGCCTGGTTACCTAAAAATAAACACAATATTACCGAGTACAATAGTACATATATCGTTAAAAAGATAAAATCACATTACAAGAATAATCCATATATTAGTGGAGCATAATAAACAAATGCATGCATGTGCTGGGCACATAGCACACAGCAAGACAGCTTCCAGAATATAAGAACATTATAAAAAGGATATTAGCCATATCATAAGTTCTTATTGAGAAGAATTCAACACAGAGACATTGACAAAGTCTATGCAGAACAGATAAATGATTGATAGATATTCTCAGGCAACCTAAAGAAAGAATATGACAAAGAAATATATCTATAATTTGTGGACACAATATGTGTCATGTTTCGACACCGGCATGGTGTGCCAAACATTGCCAAATCACAAAATCTAGACATGGGGGCATTGCCATATATATATATATATATACAGAAGTGCTAATATAAGGTGCACCTGATGCTTCTTGCATCAGGTGCCCTCTTGTAGAGCCAATTGCGGTACAAATTTTAGAAAAATGACCATTGGATTAGATACCCCAATCATGTATGTCATGCCTGACAAAAATCACAGTGATCCAACGGTTGGTTTCTGAGAAAACTAACTGTAAAAAACTGTGACTTTTTTGTTCTTTAAAATGTTATCAATTTTTCACAGTCAATTTTCTCAGAAGTCAACCGTTGGATCACTGTGATTTTTGGCAGGCATGGCATACATGATTGGGGTATCCAATCCAACGGTCAGTTTTCTAAAATTTGCACCGCAAATGGCTCTACAAGAGGGCACTTGATGCAAGAAGCATCAAGTGCATCTTATATTAGCACTTTTGTATATATATATATATATATATATACACCCTAGGCACAAAGGGCTCCTAGGGCCTAGGCGCAAGGCGCAAAAAAAAACGCGGGCCTGAGGGAAGTGAAGCGCACATTTTAATAAAACTAGTACTAAAATATTTGATTAAATGCAACTAAGAAAAATAAATCAATTTACACATAAACAGGCTAGCAACTCATGAAGAGCATGAAAAAATTCTTCAATCTAGCAGGTAGCAGACTAGTTTCTGATAAATTCCAAATATTTTTTTTTTTAAAAAGGAGCTAAATAATAAAATTGAAGTAGCAGCCAGCAAGCAGCAGAGCATGCTAATGGCATTGCATTGAATTAACATACAATGATACAAAGAGCATGAAGCAAAAAAAAAAACAAGAAGAAGAAGAAAGGCAGTAGGCAGCAGCATGGGAAAAAAAGCCAGCATCACCGTTGGCAGTAGCAAAGAAGAAGAAGAAGAATAAGAAGAAGGAGAAGAATGGCAGCAAGGGAAAAAAACCAGCAGCAACATTGCAGAGAAGAAGAAGAATGGCAGCAGGCAGCTGGGGAAAACAAACCAGCAGACAATTACCTGTAGGGGCTGTAGGAGATTAACAAAGGCTGCTGGAGAAGAAGCCGCCCTTTGTTGGGGAAGTCAGAAGAGACGTTAGGGTTTTTTGTTTTCTTCCTTTCTTCTTTCCTCTTCTTCTTTCTTCTTTTTTTGTTTTTGATGTTAAGTTACAAATCAGATTCATCGGAATCTAATGGCTGGGAATTATTACAATATAAGATTAAATAAAAATATTACTAAAAGAGCCTCACTTCCCTCAGGCGCGCTTTTCTTGCGCCTGTCAAAAAAGCCCACTAAGGCGCGCTTTTTTGGGGCTTTATGGACTGCGCCTCGCCTAGCTTGAAGCCAGGCTCAATAGCTGCGCCCGCCTGCGCCTTGCGTGCTTTTCACAACTATGATATATATATATATATATATATATATATTTATATATATATATATATATATATATATATATTATGTCTGAATAAACTTGATTGAGAACATATATTTATCTATGTAAAGTTTGTTTAAGTTTGTATTTGCATATAAAAGAAACATCAAAACTCGAAAGTAAAACAATGACGAATATAATGACTGTATAATAAGTTATTTTCCAAAAAGGCATAATATTGTCATGATTTTGTACATGTTATAAACTGTTGTCCCAATAAATAAAATGGACAGTTTTTTTTAAGTTTCAAGGGTCCAAACAGGTGTTAGAAGCGGATGGACATAGGTGTTGAGTCCACAAGTGTTCGACATGCCAATCATCAATAAGGAGAAGTCTACATAGGCACATGGCATAGAAACTTATAGATTCAAATGCAACTTTCAACCAAAGGGAAGTAAATTTAAAAAAAACCTTGTCATTTTTTTTTTTTTAAATAAGAAAGAATACCTTGTGATTTTAACGATTCGGCCAGGTTGTTCCGATTAAATGTCTGACACCCAGATCTTTCCATCTCCTGATATGGCAGATGATTACTTCTTGTCAAGAAAGGGGCGCAAAGGATAAATAAGAATAGCAAAAAGTTGAAAAATCAAAGATATAAATTAAGGACAGCATACAACCAAAATGAGCTACCACAAGCTAATACTAGATACGAGTAACAAAAAGGGATCATAAAAATGAAGAAGAGATCGAATGGAACCTTTTTCTCTTTAAAACCATAGTATAATATGATGTTCAAAATTAAATTAAAAACTGTACAAAATACAAGGATATAAAATGAAAGCAAGAAAGGTATCAGTGAATGTACACATTAATTTCAATTGTCTAAATTGCTCAGAGGTCTTTCAAAACAGAAACATATTGAGATTGGAAGGCAATGGTCATATCCTCCCTCTCTGTCAAGATATCTTGGCAGCATAACAAAATAATGATGAGGTAAAATCAATGGATGCTCTCTAAATAAAAAAAATAAACATAGAATAAGGAAATTAATGGATACTGTATGTTTGATTGGAACCCATGCAGTTGGGAGCAACCTAAGATATGGAAAGGGAAAGCCATGTAAGTTGTTCTGAGCCAGATGTGAGCAGCTGATTCTATTTAGGTTAAATTTTACCATTATTATAAGGTTCTGATAATCGCTACCAGGTTCCTACCAAAGTTCTAGTGGAAAGTGGCTCACTCAATTAAAATGACCATATTTTACTTGTGGCCAAAGTCTTTACAACCTAAACATCACACTTGTTATGTACACATTTATTTACAATGTTGTCTCAATTGCTTATTGCACTCTCCTTACATATGCTATCGGTATAAGAAATGCATCACCAATCATTCAACCAAAACTAGTGAGCTAAGAATATAAATGGTATGGATGATGACAAAAAATAATAATGATATATCATACAACTAAAACTTCAAAGATCACCATTTATGGGTTGCAAAAAAAGCAAATGAGAAGATAAATCATACAGTAAGAGCGTCATGAAATAAATGTGTTGCTTTATCTAGTTGGACCGGGTCATCATTCCCATCAGCGGTGGTCTTAAAAAAGTGAATTTGCTCAAGCGCAGCAAAGAATTGTCCAAAGAGTTCATCTTTAGATGCCCCTGCCAATGAAGGGGTCATTAAAGACAATCAATATACACAAAACTATAAGCTTCATTATACTTGAAAGAATGTTATTATGTTAAACTGTAAACATCGATTCAAAATGTCCAATTTCAACTCCATTTCAAAATGGAACTTCAAAATGAGTCAACCACATGCGTACTAA
This sequence comes from Hamamelis virginiana, assembly GCA_017140935.1. Lineage (NCBI taxonomy): Eukaryota > Viridiplantae > Streptophyta > Magnoliopsida > Saxifragales > Hamamelidaceae > Hamamelis > Hamamelis virginiana. The sequence goes on from JAESVK010001186.1 coordinate 45,193, forward strand.
TTAAAATATATTGCTTAGCAGTACAGACAATATTAGAATGGTTATCAGCAAGGTTGTTGGCTAGGGTAAAAGAAGATGGCTGGCTGGCCTAAAGTTGCATCGTTGATTGCAAGTCATAGAGGAGTATTACTACTGGCAAATAAACAAGTTTCTCTTTACTGAAACCACCCTACATAACACACACATGCAAGAATGCAATAACTAAGAAGAGCAATTCCTAAAGCTTATTCAATCAAGGTTGAATTCCAGTTAAATAAAAGAAAATTAATTGGACATGATACATTTCTAATAATGATCATGATTTACAAAAACATGAGTGAATTCCGGATGCCATTTCCATAAGTAAAAATTATACAACCAAGTCACCAAGCTTAAAAAGGATGATTCAAAAAGCATGTTAGACAATCAGCCAAAAATAAATAAATAAATAAATAATAAAAACCTTAGAAATAAAAATATAAATAAGAACCTTAGAATATAAAACTAAGGCACCATCATAAAATGGCGCATAAGCCTACCTAAGGTGGAAGGTTCTCTTGTCCAATCATCACCCTGATTAAAATGGAAAACATGAAACAGAGTCAAACAAATATTTATGCAGAAACAACTACAACATAATTTCGAAATCCCAAATACAATTCTAAAGCACTTAATAAATTTATTATCCAAAAATAACTAAAAAATCAAAGCAAAAGCCCCCATCAACATTATGAATGATAATGTTTTACTAAAAAATAAATAAATATTTAATAAAAAATTAAAACTTAATTATCTAAAGCATATCTAAACATACACATTCTCGAATTTTGAGAAAACTGAATAGCACAACAAAACATCAAACTTATGAATATAATAACAAATATCACGTAAACATGAAAAAAATTTATGAAAAGAAAAAAATATCACGGTTCTTTTCTATGGTATAAATGTTGCAAAGGCACACATTTAAAAAAAAAAAAAAAAAGCCATTTAAACTATAATAAAAATATTTTTGTTGAGTATTATTTTGAAATCATTTATCTTAATCATTTTAGAGTTTAGAACAACAACCATACAACTCAAAAGTCAGTGGCCCAAAGTAGGTAATCACACCAATTGCATGGCTTAAGAAATGGACAAGTTTAATGACCACATAATGAATCTTACTAATTGTCTTAGGAAACAAATATGTATCAAAAGCATAATGTTTATATTTAAAATGAAAATGGCCCTACAAAAACTCCAATTGCATGCCTCAAGAAGTGGTTGTGTTTAATGTCCATGGGATGTATGTTGTTAATTGTCTTAAAAATAAGGGTGTTATAAGCATAATTGTTAAAAGCACGCCTAAGGTGCATGGCGCACCTAGGCACAAGGTGCATTACTTGGGCTTCGACTAGGGCTACGCGAGGCGCATTCCGCCAGGTGCAGCACAGACTAGGTAGGACCGTAGGACTTTTTCTTGAAGCGCAAGGCGCAAAAACAGACACACCCAAGTGATAAAAAATTTTAACCCCTCTTTTATTGAAGTCTAAGTTTCTTTTTTCCTTTTCATTTCCAGCCATTATGGTGCTACATAATCTGCTGATCCTCATCTACTATTTTATAAATAAATAAATAAAATAAAATAAAATTAAAATAAAAATACCAAAAGAAGCTCTAAATTCAGCTCTGACGCACAACGCTCGCTGACCTCTATGCCTTGTAACCATCCTCTCCAACTACGACGGTCTTTTTCTGCTCCTCCCCAGCCCCAACAGGTAGGTTGCCTACTCCTCCTCCTCCTCTTTTTCTTCTCCTTCTCTTCTTCTCCTCCTCTTCTTCTCTGAGGGCTCTTCTATATCTTCTTCTTTTCATTTGCTGTTTTTTTCCCAATAGATTCATGTTTTGTGCCTCTGTGTATGCTCTACTGTTGTCTCTCCCAACTCATGCTTTAACCAATTGAGCTTATAGGCCCAAAAAATAAGAGTATTCAATTGTTTGTGTAAATTAATTTACTTTTGTCAGTTGCATTTAAGCAAATACTTTAACATTGGTTTTAGTAAAATGTGTGCCTCACTTCCCTAAGGCCCACACCATTTTTTTTTTTTTTTGCGCCTTGTGCCTAGGCCCTAGGAATCCTTGGCGCCTTGTGCTTTACTATGGTTATAAGCACAATGTTCATACTTCAAACATAGCAGCCTCAATTGTAAAACACAACCCAATAATAATAATTAATTCACTCTATTATAAAAAAAAAAAACATGGGCTTCACCACACATCTTTGTTTCCCACGATACTTTTCCAACAATTCCAGCAACTATGTAAATACCAAAACATCAATTACATAGCACATCCTTCCCTTTCCTGCTTAAAATAGGGTTTTTTTTCCCCCAATACACACCCCTACCATTCTTTGCTCATAATGATTGATGGGAAATTCAAATAATACCCCTAATATTGCCACCATGGTTGATACTTGATATGCACTACTCAATACCACTGCATTGAAACACCGCCACCACTGCTCCTCCAAAACACCACTGCAGTTACCTTTTAATTATCACCATGTTGCACACATGCATAATGTTACCCTGCCCACTAGCAAAACAAAAATATAATATTATTCTTGTACATACAGTAGTTTCCACAACAAGGGTGACAAAAGAGAGGAAAAATAGAGTTTTGACCATATGCTCGATGACAGCTAAAGTGCTGAACCAATTAAGTGCATGACTATAAGGTATGGATCTATTTAGAAGATAAATGAACTGTAAATTGAAGGAATGCATCCCAAAGATTGGGAAAATGAGTAAGAGCCATGTACATAGTAAGCAACAAGAGAAATAACAAAAACAAAGGAAAGGACAGGAGCAGTAGAAACCAGAGATTTAGATGCCTCTGAATGATTAGCAACAGCAGCATTCTGAGTAGAGGATGAACTAGGAGCATCCACTGGAATTGCCTCATGACTAAGATCTGATTTTACTTCCCGTTGCTCATTCCCTTCTAGTGAACTGAATATGTCAACCAATGAATCAAGTTTCGTTTTATCATCAACAGAAGATGAATCGATCTTAAAAACTTCTGTCAAACATTCTTTAACAACCTCAAGACCTTCCAGATCAACACCTGGAGCAGGTTCAACTGTCCCAGAGGAAACAATTACCATTAAGAGGAGAATTTGACAAGAACTGGAAAGCTTAATTTAATATATATATGTGTGTGTGTGTGTGTGTGCGCGCGCGCGGGGGGTGGGTCTGGAAGAGTAGAAATGAAAAACCAAAAAAACAAAAAAAGGCACATCATACAAACTATCACCAATAAAAGAAATATTAGGATACTATAAGAAATTCAAATTATTTAATTAATATTGTTTTCTGATAGAAATGGTTGACCCTATAACCTAAATGCTAAGAACACATTCATGTTCCAGCCAAATAAAAAGACATTCATCATTCATGCTAAACAATAATTTAAGCCCGATCAATCAAGAACATTCTCTAGTTGGGTTTAGCTTTAGGTGCTTCGTATAAGCCTAAAACAGTGCGGGATTCATTGATAGAGAGGTTTGTGAGAAGGTTAAGTTGTTAGAAAAGGGGGTGTCTCCCGATAGTAGGTAAATTCAACTTGATTCGGAGTACATTGGCAAACCTGTCTACTTACTTTATGTCCCTGTTTACAATCCCAGTTTCAATGGACAAGAGATTAGAGAAGTTTCAGAAAAACTTTTTATGGGCAGGTATGGGTGATGAATTCAAGTTCCATCTTGTTGAGTGGAGCACAATTTTCTTGCCAAAGGAGCTGAGGGGTTGGATATTAGTTCATTGTCTTGGTGAATAAAGCTCTTATGGAGAAGTGGCTTTGGCGACGGAAAAATACTCTTTATAGAGGAAGGTGGTGATTTGAAAAATATGGTACAAAAGAGCGAGAGTGGTGGGCTAAGGGAGCTCAGGGTAACAATGGGGTAGGTCATCGGAAAGTGACAATGGGTGAAATAGATGAATTTTATAAGATTATAAGGTTCAAAGTGGAGTATGGGTCTCGGGTCTCAGATCATTAGATCAAGCTTTGGGAGGATGTTTGGTGAGGTAAGCTTACTCTTAAAGATGATTTGCCAGATTTTTAAATTTAGCGGTTAATAAGGACACTTGGATAAAGGATTATCTGTAGTGGAGAAGTAATGGACGGACTGGAATATCATTTTCTCTAGAAACCTGCATGACTAGGAATTTTAAGGAATGATAACCTTCTTTGAGAAGCTTTACTCAGTAGAAGTGGTTAGGAGCTGGAAGATGATATTGTGTGAACAGGTTCTGGAAATAGGAAGTTCTCAGTGAAATCTTACTTAAAAAGATTTTGTTTAGGTGTGAGAGAGGGTATTTTCCAACATATAAAGTATAGAGGCCATTGGTCCCTTCCAAGATGGCTTTCTTTACTTGGCCAGCAATGTGGAATAAGTATTCAACGATTGACAGCATTTTTTTTATCAAGTAAAGTGTGTATTTCATTAATAGCATAGAAAGGTCTATGCCGACCATTGTAAGATATACAAACAAAAAACCATCTCATAACAACAAAGTACTTAAAAAAAAAGAAAAAAATATAAAAGATAAAAGATTCATGGGAGTCAAAATTAATCGATCAGCTCTTTCCACTCAAAAAGCTTTCTAGCAAAATTGACAGCTTAGCTAAGAACAATCTTATCATGCCAAATAAGCATGTTTTGGGCAAAGGAGTAGCTGAGTCCGTGGACCACATTCTCATACACTATAAAGCGACAAGAGAATTATGGGTGGTATCTTTGGTGTGTCCTGGGTGTTGTCAAAAACAGTGTGTTTGTCAATAGAACGCAGGCAGTGTAAGAGTAATAATAGTTCAGCTCTCTTAGTGTCGGAGTTGGTGCCCCATGTGATTTCTTGGATCCTCTAGAAAGAAAGGAATAGAAGAAATTTGGATGGGGTTGAGGTTCCAATTGGGCGATGAAAGTATAAAGTAGCTGCATCTCTTTTTGTATGGAAAAGACCAAATATTTTTTAGAACTGTTTGTCCAATCATAATTTTCTTGATTCTTTACATTTATAGATTTCTTATCTCCTTTTCTTGTTAATTTGTCCCATACATCTTACATGTACAGCCAGCTGAACATGGGTTTTTGTGCACTCTTGATCTTGGTTATTTATAAGAATTTTACTTTATCAAAAAAGAAAATCTGTAAGGCATCATTGAGATTCACCTTCATCCTAAGGGGCCATTTGGGAAATATAAAATCAGCTAGCAGAAGAGGAGTTTGACCAGTTTTAATTTCAAAACTGTTCAGTAAGTCCCTTTTTCTTGTAAATATGTTCAACCTAGTGCAGAAGACAAGGCATAAACACAAGTTTTTTTTTTTTCAAACCAACTGTGAATTAGTTTATTCAAAACCCACATAACATCAAGGGAGGGTCCAGCCTGATCCAAATTTCAAAATTCCTAAACGGTTCTAAGCTAAGAAAATAACAAGAAATTTAGGGAGAAAAATAAATTTAACACATCCACCACTCTCCTGCATAAACCCACTGCCCATTAAATTCTCCACACTAAATGCAACAAGGGGAATGGAGCATGCCCATAGCGTGTGCCACCCCCTTCTAGTACAAACTATAACAAGCTGCTGAGAGCAGAAAATAGATTCAAACTGGAATGCCCTAATCCATGTTCATGTGTTCAACCAACCCAAATTTCAATACCATCATGATAAACCTAATTAGGTGTTTCAAACCTAATAAGCATTACAAACATCAGTCTCTGAAACTCAATGAAGAATCTAAAACATCAAACTTCAACTGCAATTATCATTACACTCACAAATCAGGGCCACATCAAAAGCATTATAATTCAAGTAATTTACAAGTCAAAGAAATCATCAGAAATAGTGTAAACTAACATATATATATGTGTGTGTGCGTGCGTTTGCGTGTGTGTGTGTGGAGAGAGAGAGAGAGAGAGAGAGAGAGAACCAGAATTGAGGAAATCCAAGAAGGCAAGAACGATGCGACGAGGGATGGGAGAATCGGTCGTCAAGTTTGCCATTGAAGAAGGGTGATGAGTGGGCATGATAAGAAGGCGCGCCACAACGGCGTCGCGTAGATATAAGCGTCTCGGATCTTTCGGGACTCGGGAATCCTCACCAGTCACTAGTCACTAGTCACTAGTCACTACTGACGGAGGTGGAGTGTCTGAGAGTTGCACTGACACCCTGTTCGGCTGCGGGTTGGTGCTGTTCATACCAGGGGTGGACTAAGTTCTGATTTCTGAAGTGTGTGTTTGTATGCAGGGTTGGGGGTACTCTACACCAGGTGTTGGATAACTTGGATTATCATTTTCAAAGTACTTTTTTTTCACACATTTTGGGTGACAAAAATTAAAAAAGAAATTTGCTTTCAAAAGCATATAGTTCGAAAAGTGCTTTAATAAATTTTTGCTTTATTTAAATTAACATGCGATTTTCTATTTTTTTCTCAACATACCTACTCTTCTTGAAATTTGGGACAGACTAAAATTTAAGGATCAGCAAAATCACCCTCAAACCCCATCTATCCATCACAATTGTCAAAGTATCAAGATTCAATCCCAAAATCTCAGTTTTATGTGCCGCTTGAGCCACATTAGCGGGTTAAATTACCATGTGACTTGGATGAATAGTATCCTTTTGAGAAGGTTTGACCCAACGAGCTTTATGAGAGGATTGGGACAATGGTGAATTCATAAAAGGATAGGTATTCCATTCCAATCTTTTTCCACCCATCTCTACATTTTACAACTAGATGTGATGCGTGTGCAAATAAAAATGATAAATTATAATATATAAGAATTAATAATAAAATTTATAAAAATTCAAACAATAGTTATTAAATTGTTAGAGAAAAAAAAATTGATTAAAGTAGTTAATAGTGGGTAGTTAAATTTTTTAGCCTCCACAAGAATAGGGACTTGATTGTTAAAAAAAAAAAAAAAATGGCATATATAACCTTCCAATCAAAGTTTAATATAATTAATATAAAGGGTATTTTGAGAATTGACATTTAATGACACCAAACTCTAGTATTGGCTTCATATATCAGTATAGATATTACAATTAATAATGCCTTTAATCAAATTTATAAACTTGCAGACAAAATATCCGGAATACAATGCTAAAAAGTAGTTAAATTTGAGAATGTTCAGCAAGCAAGGTTATATACGCTTATGAGTTTATGAAATATGATCTGTTTCAAGATAGCAGCTTAAAATTATGGATTATATACCCGTAGATGCCTACCATAAACATTTTATATCACTAGATTCAAAGGTATCTTTTAACATAACAAATAGACAAAATAAAATTTTGAAAATTTCAGGAAACTAATAGTATGAAATTGAATCTCGTGGTATAAAGTTCTAAACTCGAAAACTTTTGAATAATTTTCTCTAAAATTATTTGTTTCAATTTTGAAGTTCAGGTGAAGGGAGAGAGTTTGTAGTTTCACATATAGTTTAGGAGATCATTCGTTTAGTTTGGAGAGAGAGAGAGAGAGAGAGAGCTCCCCAGATGGCAGATATACAATGTGAATACCAAAGAGACCCATGTCTCACCACATGGGCAACCAAGGAACTTATGCCGACTTCAGCCTCATTTAAAACAAATTTGCATTAACAAATAACTAATTTATATTCACAAAAATTCTGTTCTTAATTTGAGTAATTCTTAGAGGAAAAATACATAATAGCTACATTTAAAGAGAGAATTTACACGACAAGATAAGATGTTAAAAATAAAAAAATAAAAAAAATAAAAATTCTAATCTCTGTTAAGGCAGTCAGCATTTCCTATAAAGTGGACTGATGGAAACTTAAACTTTGCGTCTCCGAGTTCTTCGAGCAATCTGAAATAAGCAAAATAAGAATCAACCACACCATCATATGATAATTTCAAAGTGCAGAGGCACATAAAGAGCCTCCATCACAAGAACATGAAAGATAATGAGACTAGTACCAAACTATGTTACACAGACTCAGGTAAGGGTGTCGGGTGCGGGTACGTGTCCAGATGTAGGACTCGTCTATTTTTCATAGATTTTCCACTATTTTTAAGTATCCGGCTGGAGTACCCTTATCCTCGTCCAAGTATCAGGTGCGGGTACTTTGGGGTGAAGTGAAAAGTCCGTGTATCATAGGTACCAACTACCAAAAGAGGTTTTAGAAAACTACTAACTAGCTACAAAGCGAAAGGTGGTCTACTTTCACAAAATTATACCATTCAGGACCTTTTTGGGCCCTGTTTTAAATCAAGCATGTCCTGTTTCGCCTTAAAAAAATAAATAAATAAATAAATAACAATTTTTCATCTTAACCTCTACTGAAACTTCATAGTATGAAATAAGCTAATAATAGCATATGCCATCAAAACAACAACTGCCAAAACAAAATACTTAAATATTATTTTGATCAGAAAGTTATACCCCTCAGAACTAAAAACATGACAGATCAGTTTTCAAAAAGGTTTCCATGAAAAGATGATTTAATTTCGCAAAAAAGTTTATGAAATTTCCTTAGTGACCATAAGTTTTTACATCCTGCCTTTTTGGTAAATGTTCCTCAATATATGAGCATAATGAAATATTAATGGATGGAAGCAAAAAATACTAAGGCTTACAGCATCCTCATTCACATTGACCACTTCCGATGTCGATGTGTCTACTGAAACTTTCAGGTCCTTCCTTTTCTTTGCTGCACCAGAAATTACAAGATTGTTCATCAAATCACTGGAACTGTGTGTGTGTGTATGCACAGGTACAACTTTGAGTGTGTGATAAATGTAGACTACAGCTTCTGAATTCCCACCAGAAGAAAAAAGGTGCAATTTCTGTTATGCCATTAACTTGTTAAAAATTATCCTTGTAAACGAAACTGTTGGCTGAAGGCCTAATACAACTTGAAATGTGTTAGTTTGAGTGTCCATGGGAGTTTCAAATGTTCCATGAAAATTGAATCAATCCGTTTGTGTTTTACAACAGCATCTCAACACCCAAAGTGATAGCAGATTGAGAGGATTGGAGACACCACCAATTCACCACTCACCAAATAAAGTAGAAATTATTAATGCTATCAAAACCTCAAATTTACTCAGTTTCAAATCCTAAGTAATGTGCACCATATAGTCCATGCATGTAAAAAATAAACATGAAAAGAATATGCTTTGCGCATTTCAAGAATGACTCGCACCGGTGCGTAAATAACATTTCAAATTAAACATTACAATGCAATAACGTGTTTTGTTTTATCAAAATCAACTCAATTATAGAGGGTATGATGCATAAAATAATACTGATAGTAAAACCAGCACATCAAGTGTACACACGTAAAAGAGTCCCAACAAATTGTTTTATTAATCCGACTTGCAGACCAATCACATCATGAGATGTGTAATGATACCGATCCTAGAAAGGGCAAGTACATTACATTATAGATAATGAAAAATATAAAGCCGCATCAAGGACTTCCAAGGGAATGCTGATGTATGGGTCATATGGCTTCAGCTGAGTCGTAATTACACCCCAAAACAAGCCCTTATTATGAACAGTGACATGGCTATTAGGGGCATTTATGGTGTGGGTGGGTGGTTTTTTTTTTTTTTTTCAGTGGGGTGGTGCATTGATCGCCCATTAACACATGCATATTTGACATTAGTTAAATTTATCACCCATTTTAAATCAAAAGGGCTTGTTTGGACACCTTGTATCCATGTTGGACACTAACTTGGTGTCCTTATGTAGTTTACTGGGGCCTGTGAACATCCAAGGCAGTGTCAAGGGCTATCCGCAGCATCCAAAATTGTAATTTTTTAGCCACACTACAAAGTAGAGCCTAAGGAAATCCTTCAGAAAAAGATCTAAAACCCAGTGCGACCCAGGTTTTTCAGCCAAACACTGAAACACTACAATGTAGGTTAACACAAAAATTGGACTGGGATTTATACATTTATATTTAGGTTAAGACACTAGCAACAAAGTTTTGCCCAAAACCAGCTTCAGATTACAGACTGTTTGAATTGTGGAATTTGTACACACATGCGCATTTATTCAAATTACATGACTCCTTAAATCGGACAGTATATACATCCATGTGCATAGCTTCAAATTATATGCACACACATCATGATTTATTTTGTTTTGCACTGTTTTGATTAGGGCAAAGAGTCTAGACTTAAGAGCCTGTATGTTTAGAGATTAAGGTTTCCCCATGTTCCAGGCAAGGGAAAAAATTGAAGGGGAGGAAAGTAGAAGCCTTGAAGATGTCTGTCTGTGCCTGAAGGGTCCAGCCATTCAATTTTAGTTGAGATAGATTAATCTCTCAGGAGATTCAACCTTTCAATATCAGTTGAGATGAGTCTCACATATATAATCGAACTTTTGTTTTTGCTGTTATAACAATATGTTTTTTCAGATAATTTCATTATTAGGTCACTTGGATGACCCAGAATTGGAGTTGCTAACCTGTGACCAACCTCTATTTATAGGCCGCTGATTGGGATGACTAGAAACTTCAGGACGCAAATCCAAGTATCAAGAAAATTTCCAAATTTAGTAAAGTGCTTATAAAAACTTCATAAGCTTTAATTTCAACAATGCTTCAATGTGAATAAAGATGCTATTGGTAGGTTTACTCCTAGTAGTGGTTGATCTCATCCTATTATACCATATATATATATATATATACATGAATGATCCATTGGGGTCCAAAACCCATTTGGATACGATCCACTCCTTATTGGGATAGTTGGGACAGGTATTTTGAAAAATCGACCGTTGGATTAGATGCTCCTATTACGCATGTCATGTCTACCAAAAATCACAGTGATCCAACGGTTGGTTTTGAGAAAAATGACATTTTATCGTTCTTTAAGTGCCAATTTTTTTTCACAGACAGTTTTCTCATGAACCAACCGTTGGATCACTATGATTTTTGGTAGACATGACATACGTAATAGGAGTATCTAATCCAACGGTCGATTTTTCAAAATACTCGTCCCAACTATCCCAATGAGGAGTGGACTGTATTTATCCAAATGGGGTCTGGACCCCAATGGATCATTTCTATATATTTCTATCTATATATATATATATATATATATATATATATATATATATAAGGAATGCTAACGTAAGGTGCACTTGATGCAAACATAACAGGGGTATCTAACCCAACAGTCAATTTTTCAAAATATGTTCTACAAGTGGCTGTAGAGGAGGTCACCTGATGCAAGATGCATCAGGTGCACTTGATGCTAGTGTCCTTGATATATATATATATATATAGGTCTCGTTTTAAAAACATTGCCTACGATAAATATTTTAACGAACTAACCGTTGGATTCAATACCTTCCTTATGCATGTCATGTATACCAAAAATCATAATGATCCAACAATCAGATTTTAAGAAATATCACTATAAAAAATGTGATGTTTGTAATTAATAAAAGATATAATAGTTCTTCAAAATGATATTTTTCAAAAACTAACCATTGGATCACTCTGATTTTTTTCATACATGACAAACATAAGATAAATATCTAATCTAACGGTCGGTTTCTCAAAATATTTGACCTACAGCTGTATTTTGAAAACAAGGTGTGAACATAGGTGTCAAAATAGGGTGTAAGGGGAACGTGACCCTATATATATATATATATATATATATATATATATATATATATATATAAAGATTATATTGTCGACAAAAATAAATAAATAAATACTGGAGATCTCCAATAAGAATCTTATGTATTAAAGTTCATCTATAATATATTACCGGAGATCTCCAAATTTTAAGAATTTTAAGTATTCCTTATTAAAATTCATCTATAATAGATGTTGTAGGCCAATATTGGTCTTTGCAATGCCTCTCCCTACTTTTTAGTTTTTAATATCTCTTTTCCATTTAAAATGGCCCACATCAAATATAAGTGCACTGGAACACATAAGACAGAAAGTATCATCAAGATCTCATTAAAGTTACTTGGAGTTGGCTGTAAGGTATAAAGTATGAACCTTAAAAATCACTTCTTAAGTGATCCATAATCTCTGGCCCAGTTTTTATCAAGCACTGATGTCCCTAGACCCTATCAGAGGTCAAGGGTTCAACTCTCTAGACAAGCATACATAGAGCATAGGCTTTGTTTAGCCCATGAGGTGGTAAGGCTAAAAGTCATCTTTTTGCTGATAGAAGTTACATAAAAGCAAAGAAACCAAATAATACATACTAGAGATGTTTAGTTCCCTATAAACCCTGCATTTTATTCTACGTTTAGATATTATAAGGTTTGGATTCAGCTAAGAAGATAATAAGCAGCAAAACTCAAGCAAGCAAAACATGTAAACAAGGCTGTGATATCTAACAGTGACTAGCTTAGGGTGGGAATCAATTTTGTATGGACTACAATGATAAAAATAAATAAATAAATGAATGCAATTGTTCTTGATACCAACAAATGTCATTAGGAATATAAGATGCATTCATCATTGCAATCGATTCAGCTAACATGGTAACAACTTGCCTCAAATCTTGCTCAACCTTAGACAGTTAAAACCACCTTCCAATCTCTACAATTGTGCATTATTCTATAATTGACCCATAAAAGTAGAGTTTATCATAGGTGATGCCAAACTACTAGTGCTTCCTTCATGCACTGAACAATGTTTTATTTTTAAAAATCTTCAACAGATATGTTCTCCTAACATGAGGCAGACTATTTTCTGTTCCCTTAGACAATTTAAAAAACATGCAATTCTTATTGAACAAAAGAACAGATTATTACCAGGCAGAGGAATCGCTCTACTAATAAAATTTCCATTCTCCTTATTTGGTAAGGTTTTTGGCTTTTGGGCAGCATCATTTCCAAATGTATCAACAGTTTCCTTTAGAGTATTGAGAGAAGAATGCTCCCCAGGATCACTGCAACATGTCATGTTTGAGCTCATATTGAACAAGCAAAACGAATGAAATATAGAAACATTGGGGGTGATTATTTCTGAAAACATATGAAGATATTATTGAGTATCAGTTAGTAAGGAAGTAAAGCCACAAATGCAATTTAATTAAAAGTATATGGTCTCTAGGGCGACGACTGATACAATTGATACATCCTCTCTCCCTTCTCTCCATCCTTCTTCTTCTACTTATTTTATTTTTATACCTCTTTTTCTCTTTCTTTCTTCTTATAATACCAATTTGGTAGTGAAGCATCATAAATCAAATACTGGAGTCAGAAAAACAAGTTGAATTGCCTCAAGGGTCGATCAGTGCAAACATCACGTCACTATGTCAGAAATCAGAATCTGATCTGTCTTTTTCCAAAAATTACAAATTCGGTAAGTTCTTTAATTAAATGATATCCACTAAGTATTCGACTTGACAAAGCTGATAATAACAAGAACAAATTTGGGCGTACACAATCTAAGCGAATGAGCAGCCAATCCAACAAATACATACCTATCTGCACATGATACGAATTCAACCTGGATTATCATGTCATAACACTTATTATATATATGATATATCCAATAGATATCCAAACCTATCAGAATTAGATATCTTCCCAGCAGAATACATTTGAATATTCCTGTATCCAGTACAAATTTGATCCATTAATTGTGGTTAGGTTTGGTGCAAAGAATGGTAATTGGATGCCTACTAACATTTCCAGTTCTCCTGTAGTCTCTGGAATAGAATTCTATAGGTAACTGAGAATTTTCAATGGTGTAATGCTTATCGGACGCTATTAGAGTTTGATGAGACATGTGGAGTGACTGTGTGATGGGACATTTCTTAGCCACCTCTTTCAAGATTTGTTCTTGTTGGTGTAGACCCCCTTGCAGCAGCGTAATTATTTTTGCAAAATTCTCACACTCCAGTGTGACATCTAGTATTTCATAGGAATCTTCAGGACTGAGTTTTATTCTACGAAACAGTACATTGCTTCACAAGGCTCCTACTTTTTAGACAGGAGGGTTTGAAACAATTCAAGATCTAATCATTTCAAGCATGTGGTCGGTATTTAGTATTGGTAGGACTTTCCAAATCATGTAGTTTGGAACTCTCTGTTCCCAACAAAGGTAGTTTTCCTTTTTCTTTTTCTTTTTCCTCCTCTTATGAGGTAATGCTAACAAATTCATCACCATAGACCATCTTATCAGTAGAAAATGGGTTATTTCATAGTGGTGTATTAATTATCATTTGTAAGGCAGTCAGGGAGAAAGTATAACATCTTTTTGTTTTGTTAAGCTATGCCACGTTTTGGTCTTTACCTTGGCTTCACTTATTAAGTTTCCAAAAATTAACCCCTGATATATTTAATTCCAGTCTGTCCCAATAACAAGGGTGTAACCAAACAAATATGGTGGGAGTAATAACCCGCCACATTTGGAATATTAGGCAACTGTATCCCATGAGTCTAGTGCATGCTGCCTTCTAGTCATATAAATTGGATGATATATGTAAGAGAAATGGCTTGAAGCTCAACGAAGTTTAACAAAATTCATTACACATGTATGAGAAATGGCTTGATAAGCTCAAAGAAATTTAACAAAATTCATTTAGAAACTTTATCTAGACATAAGCATGGTCAATAAGGTAGCTCTTAAATCTCAATTAATAATGTGAAAATGACGAAAGGTATTCACAACTCATACTAGAATCCTTCGGGTGCCAGATTTGGAACATGTAAGTAATGCATTTAAGAATGCCTATGCAACAAGCCAGAAAGTCACTCAAGAATAGAGATGTCTGGAGGATATTTAGAATAACAGTATTGTAACAAAAAGTCAAAAGCTACATAACCATGTCCAATATATTCAATGAGATATTATTAACAACTCACTGATGCCGCAAATGGAAGGTGTTCAACTCCTCCGCCAATATAACCTCCTTGTTAGGCAACAAATTGACAAAAGAAATTAATTAGAATCTAATCAGCATGCAGAATTGGAATTCAGAAAGAATTGTACATCCAAAATTAGATAGAAAAAAAAAATCTAAATGAACCTTGATGTAGAAATCACGTGCAAATAATTGAACAGAAAAGATAATTAAATTAAGGAATTGGTTTCTAGGAAAAAAAAAAGAAATTTTTTTGAAATTGAATTGGGAGTTTTTCAGATTTTCAGAACAATGTTTGAATTGCAGTAGTCTTTGGGAAAGATAATTTTTGGTCATTTGAGAATGAGGGCCTTTCAGTACTGTTGAAGTTAAAATGTGCAGGAGAAGTTTCCAGAAAGAAAAAGGATCTAAGAAAACCTCAAGTCATTTTTACTCATTATCTTGTTTCTTATTCGCTCAAAATCAATTCACAAGCCTCGTTCTGAGAACTGGTTCATCTAATATATATAACAAAAACTGCATTCCATGGAATTGGAGGTAGAATTTTAAATTCAATTCAATTCCACCCGAGTTTCAAAGACAAATCCAATTCTAAGCCCCATTCCAAGTCCCCATTCCTGGGGGTAAGTCTCCATTTGCGAGCCAATCAAATATTTTTCAATATTTCACTCTCACCTTCTCTGGCTGGGAACCTTCACTTATAGTCTCCCAGCTTTCACCTGCCAAGCATAATAATTCAACATCCCCACTGTCATATGTAATCTGCCACTTGCATGAAAAATTACCGTGAGAATCTGGTTCGTGTATGAGATAGTACAAAAGAGTGAGTGAGCTGATGAATGTATATTTAATACCATGACTGATATAATAAGAAAAAGAAAAGGAATAATTTTCTTATTCTAAAGTGAAAGGAAGCTACAATGGGATCAAAAATGCATTCATTCAATAATAAGCTATGAGATTTGGTGTTCCCTCACCAAAGCCAGATCACTCTTCTCTTTTCCTAAAATGCATCCAAATATTATTTTAACCAGTTTTATTATTTCAGCTTTTGAGGGTACAACAGGAAAAATAATGAAGAATGTTAAAAAGACACTCATTTTCAGAGGACCCACTATGAATAAGCAATATATGGAAACAGTTTTGTGCTAGACTTTCTCTGGTACTTGAATGGGAAAAGGGAGATTAATTTTTAACAAGCTAACAAAGATTAGTGGTTGAACTTTCAAAACAATCCATGGATCAGCTTCAGATAAAACTCTTTTAACACTAAATCCAAGTTAAACTAGAAATCTCCAAGTTTAGAAGATGGAAAAGTATGGCAAAGACAATGGTGCAAAGGAACAAAGAGAATACAATGAAGAAACTGACAGTGAAATAGCCACCCTGTGAACTCCACAATATAAGTGCATGCAACAGATCGTTAGCATTCATTATTTTGATTGCATTCATGATCTTCTCATGATCTAACAGTTTCAAAATGCGCTAGACAACATCCACAGATCAATTATAAATCACACTTCAGTCATTCCACATTTACCCCAAAAATAAATAAATAAATAAAATTTGTAGTTTTTCACTCCTAGATTATTACTTAACGGTGTTGGCCCTCAAAAGCAATTGGACACCGAAGGCTTAGCTGTGAAGCAAAATCGCTGCAAAAGTTCATTCACCCATGGTTTCAACTTTCAACTGAGTACTTTCGAATAACAAAACATAGAAGCTATTTTACAACATTTGGGAAGTCCCATTTGATCATGGCATGGTACGCAGTTATAATAAAGATTGTCTTCGTATCTCAACTGCATGATAATTAAGGCATGATTGAACGAAAATTTTATTTAAGAATGTCAGACATAAATTCCTTTGTTTTTTCCCTTTTGTATGTATACATCTCCAATCTTATATCGAGAAAGTTCTGTAGGCATATCAATAAAGTTTGATAAATTGTGCAGCCAACAAAAATAATAATAACCACATATTCTCACAAAAGTGCATGTATTATTACTCAAATTAATGGTCCAATGCTGAATGTAGCTTTGCATGCGGCCGGGGGGGGGATAGCAAACTTGTAAATAAACAGATAAAATCAATAAAGGAAAATGACAATTGAAGGTTCACAAAAAGGAAAAAACAAGAAGCCAGATATAATACTGTCATATAAGCAATCAAAACTATAACTGCTTAGAATTCAAACCTCTCACACAGTTCCAGAACTAATGATGTGCACAGAAATGAAAATACAGTCCAGTTCAAGATTGCATCAATTCACCTTGTGAATACTGCTTTCAGAATTGAACCCATCCACGGTGCCTGAATAGAAACTGAGAAAGATAGACCAACATTGTTATACAGGATGATCACAAAAGACAATCCCAGAATTAATCTCGTTCAACTATTATTCCTCACCATTTATCAACTGGAGATAATAATTTGATCCGCTGCCCAACTAATGCCTCATTCTTATTATGAATTTCCTATATAGTCCATTAAATATGGTTACTAATGAGATTGAACAGTGAAAAAACTGAAAAAATTTGTACCCTATTCTTGAGATATAAACATGCTTACCTTTGAGCAGCAATGATCTTTAAGCTTGGCTCTGAAAGATTTGGAAGGTTCAGCAGTAATACTGCTAATTTTTCTTGCCCAGTCATTTTCTTTCAAAGAAGCAGCACCTATTAAATCTATACTCTGGGTTGAAACTTGTGACTCTGTCAGCAAAGGTTTCTTTACAGAATCACAAGATGAAAGTTGTTCTTTTCCCAGGATGGGTTCAGAATGTCCAGATGCATCATTTTTGAGTTCATCGACTGTAGAACATTCATTATGCAGTCCAACTGATCCAGGAACAGTGGAAGAGACAGCCCGTTTTCGTCTTCCTCTAGTACTAATTTCCTGCATCACAGATTTTTGGATCTCCTTTCCTTGTACAGATGAACCCTTGTCCTCTTTTGTTTCGGTTGTTGAGAAATCAATTTGCATGCGCGATGCAAGGTTCAATATGCTGTGCTTTATGACACGTGACTGTAAAGAATCCTCTTGACATTTTCGACCATGTTTAGCAAGAGTGCTAGCAGGCTGAAATAGAAACAGGAAGACCATTAGGCTATTAATTAATCGAATGCCATGTATCAGTAAAAGGCAGCCACTAGAAACATACCAGATAGATATGAGATTTAAAACTACGAATAATCCTCTTCACAAAATTTTCATCAAAAGCATATTGAGTAAGACGTTTTGAATTAGCCTGCACATGATGAATAAAACAGAACATGATTTAATGTTTTTCATGCAATTAACATTCAAGATATGCTTGAGAACTTGCCTCCTCACTTTTCTTAGTGGGACTTATTCTATATAATGATGATGGCAACAAAATCAGTCCATGGGCACATGAGGCGGAGATGCCACTCTGATTTAATGCATTTACAGTAGCGATTCCAATGTCTGCTAAAATGTGCAGATTCTGCATTATAAAAAAACCCTACTGTTGTATCAGTATGATGTAAAGCAAAGGTCCATGAGGGTGAAAAAAACTATAAGAGACAGACAATACTTACAGAAGTTCTCTGAGCATCTACAACATCCTCAGCCCTTCTGATTGCACGAAAAATACTAAGCAAATACGAGACAGCATCATTAACAAGATCCTTGTCACCATCAACAATACTAGCATTGACTAATGCCAGCAAGACGAAAAAAAGTGGACTGCATAGAGAAAACAAATTTGAAATAGCATCACCGTAATTTAATATTTGTATTCACATTTCATACCTGTAAATCCATTCTACAATAAAGATTAACCACCAGAAGTACATTTACCTGCAAAACTGAGAAAACACTTGTTCGTCTTGACAGTCTTCAGGTGGAAAACCTGTATCATGAGCAAGAACATGGATCAAGAATACCACTATGTATGCTGGGCGATCTATCACTGATCCTCCTTGCATTGCAGAAGTTTGGCGGATTTGACCTTTTCTACTGTATTCCTTTATAAATTCTGCCATATAATTACATGGCTAAGACAAACACACTGTCAGCAGACAATATTTGATAGCAAGAAATAGGAGACTCATTAAAATAAGAAACATGACAAATGCATAGACAGAAGACATAGACCTACATCATCTTGGAGATCTTTGAAGTAATCTGAAGTGGCCAATGCAAAAGCACATGCATATCTACAAGGTATAGCATGCTCCTTTAAAAGCTTGTGTATTTTATCCATAAATAATTTCCTTACAGAAGACGAAGAGTCCTGAATATGACAACAGAAATACTTTGAACAAAAATGGAATGAAAAGGATCGTAAGGAGAAGAGCACCAAAATATAATCAAATTCCAAATTTTTTTGAAAAATTTATCAAGAATATAAATCAAAGGTGCAAAACCCAACTTTTCTGGCAAGAACTACCAGTATAGAAGCAATAGGTTCACCTGATATTCAATTAGCTTTTAAACACATTAACAAAGAAAAAGTTCGGGAGAATTGTTGCATGTATAATTCCTTCAGCTGAAAAAAAAGTGTCATTTCCCCTCTTTTCATACTGTACATATTTTGAGTTCATTGATTTGCATTTCTTCAATTGATGGGCTTATTATATGTATTATTACAGACGGAAATAGCATTGAGCAATATACAATAAACAACATAATTTAATTGCAGTAAATATGTATCGACGCCGCCCCTCTATCTCCTCAAATTGATGATTGACATAAGGGACACCATGCTACAAGTTGACAATCAGGGCTAAAATTCACTTGCTAAATTTTCTCCCCTTTCCACCTGAATGTTTAGGCCAAGAAACTGTTGCTTATTTCTTCCTTGTAAAAGGAAATTCTTCCCCTTCTCTCATTAAGGATAGAAAACACAAAGGCTAGCATCAGTCTCACAAACTGTTGGCAATACCAAGCATTTTCAGTTGGCAATTCTATCTTGGGTGGGGTTTTCTATTCTTTAGGGTTGTTTAGTTTTGTTTTTTCCTATTCTCCTTTTGGAGGAAATCCCTTCCTCCTCTTCATATCTTTCTTTTTTTCAATAAATTCTTCTATTTCTCATCATTATTTAAAAAAAAAAAAGCACGGTAGATAATTAGTAAAGTTCGGAACTAAAGCATATGATGGTTCTTGGTAGGCAGGAGTAAAAGCATCAACAAATTGAGAAAGAGAGAGAGATGTTATTAGTAAAATATGTCTTTGCAATTAGAAACAATTCAATAGTAACACCTAACACGGATTAGATATAAGAAAGTTGAAAACAAGCAACTTTGACATATTTCTTATGTTCTTTGGATCTCCAGTGAGATAAGGATAACTCTCCTAGCATGAGGTGTAGCCATGTAGGTATAATGATTTATTTGATTATTAAAAAATAAAATTAGAAATATGCATTACCATTTTTTCAAAAAAAAAAAAAAAATTACGAAAAAAGGCTCAAGTATCAAACTTCTATTCATGTCAACCAAAAAGGACTTACTTTTAGGCAGAGTTTGATTCTTCAACATTTTATCTACGAATCCACATTTGAAAAACAATTTCTTCGAGAATATTTTATGAATTTTAAGGCTATAAAGTTATAGTGTCACATTCAACAGGCAATCCATCATGATATTGGATACCATACATTTTGTTAGTGTATGAGAAATAAGACATCAGGCAGACTCACAAGATGAATCATTAGATCCTCACACGTTAAAGCATAAGTCTTAGATTACCTAAACCTTAATGTTTCCAATAAAGTTGGTACACAAAAATAAATAAATAAACAACAACAACAACAACAATAATAATAATAATAATAATAATAATAAGAAGAAGAGGTTGGCATTGAGGTGTTTCATTTCTAAGCCAAACATTTGAGGAGCAGGGCACTAAAAGCCTCTTAAAAGTATTTCTTCTATAATTCTTTCACTACAGTTTCTGTCTGGTGGCCTCATGCAAATTTAACCAGCATACCTTTGCCATCAAAATTGTTAAGTGAAATATCTTGGGAGAAATATGTAGATCCCATCTTCTAGAAAGCCGAAGAATAGATTTCGCAGCAGCTAATCTGATATGAGCCTTGTCACTTTCACTGCATTACACAACATCCACAATGCAAGTAAGATGGTAACAAATTGTAGCTAATGGTTTTGACTTTTGACAACAAAGCTTACAAGAACTTAACCTAACAATGAAAGAGTAAAATTATTAAGAAAAAAATAACGTAGGAACAAGAGGCCTCTTTTTCTTTTTTTCTTTTTTTTGGGTAAAGAATGAGAGGCTTATTTACATCAAGGCTTTCATCCATAGTTTTAAAGAGAGAATGTACTCTTTTTGAAGTCAATTTCTATCTTTTATGCTTTTTCAGTAGCCCTTTTCATTTCCTTTCAGATTTTATCATTTGCAGCAAAGACAGAGGAAAAGAGAAGAAGTTGGAATTATAAAATATGCAAGCCTTCCTTTTCCCAGTTTTCCATTCTTCCTCGACTTCCTGACAAGTGACAACCAAAATATGTCATGCACTTGACCAGAAAACTGGGAGAATGCAACCTTTGAAACTTTTCCGGGAAATTCACTTGAATGAGAAGAACAAGGTGTGGGTAGGGTGCAAAAACATGATAACCCGGCCCATTCATTTGGGATAGCACGAGGGTATTGGATTGGTGGATAGAGTAAGGGCTAACTAAGCTAGTTAAGCAGCCTAGCCCATAATTGGGTTGGCTGGCCTTCTGCCTTGGTCACCACAGGGGGAACAAGGTTCATTTTGTCCTTTGGACACACACCATATTTAATATGGGCTCATTAAATAGGCCCACATATAGGCCTTGAAGCTATTAAAAAAAAGGCCCAACTATGAGTGGAAAAAGGCTACCGTTGGCTTGATGATTCAACCAATAGAATTCCGCCACATGGGAGCCTTGGTCTCTATATAAAGGCCATTCATGGCTCATTTACGAGGATGGAAATTCTCAGGGTTGAATGCTTTGAGATATACTCATTTGGGATAACTCCCCCAATAAGGTCGCCCACCCTAGGTTCGAGCATCCACCCTAAGGTGGGTAGCCCTATTGGGGGCAGGGGCAAAGGGGGAGATTGGGTTACTAATGTGGGCAGTCCCAAGAGGGGCAATCCTAATGTTGTGTAAGAGCTTAACTCTCCCTTACTCTATACTTGTCTCTTCTTAAAAATAAAGAGAAAGTTTGAATCTTATGAAGAAAAAACAACTACTTTATGGAGAAAGGTTCCAATTTTATTCAAGATATCCCTATAGAAAATGAGTTGGAGATGAAGATGATACCCTTCTTTGCTTTACTCGTCTCCCTATCTGAAAAAAAATGGGAGAATAAGTTCGAAGAATGATAATTATCAAAAAGGAGCTACCTTAATGAAGAAAGGAGCAGCCTTTACGAAGAAAGGTGGGTACTTTGGAGGAAAGATTAACCCCACCAAGCTTGCCTCCTATGTTTAGGTTTGATGATGAAGTGATACTCTTTTTCAAAAAATAAAAAATAAAAATCTAGGGTGGGTGACCCTAGGGAGGGCAACCCGGGTGGCCGACTCTATAAGAGCTATTTTAAAGCTTTTAGAGCTCCTTCGTGTGCACTGATGATTGTTCCATTCAAGATTGATGATTGTAAGCTTATAAATTTATTTTAAAAGAAAAGGAAAGGAAAAGATCAAACTTTTTGAGAAAGAAATCATCTTTTTTGAGAAACGGGTCACCCTTTACTTACCAAAGTCTCCCAAGTAAGATATGCTCACTAGGCAAGGAAGCTCCAATGGGGTTTTGGATGCTTACATCTTACTTTCTCCAAGCATCTTGACCAGAAACCTTGAAAAAAAAAAGGGAAAAAGAAGTTGACTTTGGTGAGAACCATACTCACAATCTTTTAACTAGAGTAAAAGATTCAAACTTGCAAGAAAAGGAGGGATCTTTTACTCACAAAGTGTAGGGATAGAGGGGGGGAGGCAAGACGGACTCCAACTCTCCAAGGTATGGGGGCTCCAAAATATGAGTGTACTCCAAGATGTCGAGGTTGTAAAGTGTGGGGTAACTTAGAAGAATACACTTATTTACCCCTTTTCTTTCCTTCAATACAGCATGAAAAGAATGAATGAATGACCTTTCTAAGGTAATAAACACGATAAAGGGACGTGAAGCTTCTACAACTTCACCAAAAGATTGACCCTATTGGAAATGCTACTAGTCGATGGAAAAATGTCAATGTTCGACGAAAGAGTCACCGGTCGTCAAAAAGAAGTTTCTGGAAATTTCAATTTTTTTTTATTTAAGCTTGTATGCACTATGCTTCCTATCACTGAAAGAGTTGCTGAAAACTCACCAGATATCACAAAACTAGCCTGAAAAATTCTCAAGTTCTCTTACACTATCACCGCTAACATGAAATATTTACTATCAAGTCCTTTAAGGAATACAGAGGTCGAGGCATTGGACACGACGCAAATTGAAGCACTTTCAAAATTGTTGCACATGACAGATTCTAAAATAACCCACAAGTGTAGAGGCTAATGTTTACAAGTCCTAAGTAATCAATAAGAAACTAATATGTGGCGTCTTAATATGAAAAGACACGCTCCTTTAATAGTTCGCTTGGGCCCAAGGCCACCGTCTAAATGAAAGCTTAT
Organism: Hamamelis virginiana; assembly: GCA_017140935.1. NCBI lineage: Eukaryota > Viridiplantae > Streptophyta > Magnoliopsida > Saxifragales > Hamamelidaceae > Hamamelis > Hamamelis virginiana. Next base: position 68,678 of record JAESVK010001186.1, read on the forward strand.
TGTGCATCTGGGCAACAAAGGCCTCTGGAAATTCAACACCTAAGGGCTCGCCCTTAACCCTTTTCTTTGCACCCTGACGCTTCAATGCCTGCCCAGGCCGGTGGTAGGACCCGGGGGGGGGGCCTAATTTAGGCATAGTGAGAGTCGAGTGCTGAAACATGCTACCCCAGCCCATTCATTTGAGATAGCTTGAGGGTTTAGGATTGGTGGATAGAGTAAGGGTTGACTGACCAAGTTGAGCAGCTTAACCTATAATTGGGTTAACCCACATAGAAAAAGCAAGAAGGCTCAACTATGAGTGGAAAGTGACTCCCATTGGCTTGATGATTCAACCAATAGAATTCCACCACAAGGCAGTCTTGAGCTCTATATAAAAGCCATCCATGGCTCATTTACAAGGATGGAAATTCCTAAGGTCAGATGCTCTGAGATGAATAAATCTCTCATTTGAGAACTTCCAAGGACCAAGAGCATTCCCACTCTTTAGATCCTCTCTCTCTTACTGCCACACTTCAAAAGTCCCCCCCTTTTTGCCTTGCTCTACTCTCTGTAACAACCTCTTGCTATCCCATCAACTCAAATGTCTCTAACTCGGATAATTCACCTTCCTCACTCACTGCAAGAACCCTACCTATCAACAAATATATATCAATTTATTCCAAAAATGATGGGCATCATTCATAGTTACAAAGCATACAAATGTGATTTCATTTTATTTTATTCTTATTTTATTCACTTAGGAACCCCCAAGTCCCAAAAATATACAAAGGTGCATGCTTTTAGTGATAATTCCATCCTACAAATTTTAGTATTTTGACTTTTGTGTAAATTTTATTTCGCAAATCACAAAATATCAATCATTCGTGATGAATTACATCATTAGGGGTACCAGCTTCTCTGATTGGAACCAAGGACTTAAATATCGATACTTAATATTGACAAACCCAAAACACAGATATATCAATGGATATATCGAAAATATCGATATCAATTTAAAGATATAATGGATATTATTAGTTAAACATGAAAATTTTCAATGAAACTCTGTATAACAATAAAATAGAATATCATACACAATTTAGAACCAAAACTTTGCAAACTAAATTTATATAAAACAAGTACATTGTATTTGCTCTCAAGAGGGGAAACAAACAAACAAAAAAAAAAAACATGACCTGACAATGACATTTGTAATGTCAGTCATAAGTCAATAAAGCCTCTATGCAACCTTGGCCATGCAAATTTGCACTGTTTTAAATTAGCCTAAGCCCAAGGAAACCTCAATTCAAGAGTGTGTCTATACATATATATAGATATATTAAAAATAAAATAGAGTGTGTGTGTGTGTATATATATATATATTAAGATAAAATACAAATAAAGCTCAAGGAGTTTATTTATTAATATCGAATATTCAAATGTAATAACTAATAGCTAAAAGGTTGATCAAGTATAAATATGAGGAATATATGTGTAAAAACATTTTAAAATTATCAACTATTTTAGAAATCATACCAGGAGAATTTATCATCCATAATATCACCCTTTTGCAGCATCTTTGTCAAAACGTTCAACAGTTCACTAATCTGACGTGTGACAGAAGTTCCTCGATGTGGCAAAAAACTCTTGACAAGTGTTTTCAGCCCATAAATCTGTAAAGAACAGGCTATTATACAAGAAAAGCTATGTATGGAACCATTGATAGGGGAAATTAAACTTTAAATGCCTAAAGATAAAAAGTTTCATAATCAGCAAAAGATATTGCGGACCCTTATGTAATTGGATCCTTGCTTCACAATCCTCCTGTTGCAATAAGCTTCCACCCAAACAATAGAATTTCTGAATCTGGCATACCTATAAAAAGATTTCTTGCCACTCCAACCAGTTGCTTCCCTCAAACACACCAACAACCACCCAATACTCTCACTTTCCAGAAGCAGCAAAGAAGAAAACCTGTTGCTATATTCTCTAATGTTTAACCCAGTATCAAAAGAGACAACGAGTTTCTTTCATTCAATGAAAAAACTATTGAAGTTTCTCATGATAAAATACTAACAGCACTAACCAAAATCAGTTCCAGACTGGAAAAAGAATAAGAAGAATAAGAGGAACAGAAGAAGAAAAAAGAGAAGAAGCTCAGTGAGGAACGGCGGAAACTCTCTCTCTCTCCCCCCCTCTCTCCCTCCCTCTCTCTCTCCCTCTCTCTTCCCAACCCCCCAATAGAGTGACATGGACGGGTTAAACATCACCGGTTTCATCCAAGTCAAGCAAGTTGGCCTAATTGACATACCATATCTCTAATCTCATCCAGGGCTTCATTCATCAAGAGCTTCATAAAATTAATCATATGATAACGATTGCTTCTGAGATCCAACATTATAATACAACAATGAAAAGATTTTTAATACAAGTTCACTGGTTTGATTATCAAATACTCTTCTTTTCATAGCTTCAAATCAGTCAATGTCAACCCACTGACACTTGACAGGAATCATTTTGAAATTCACTGTAAAAACCTATCAGCCCAATGAAAGAAATGATCACAATCATCACACATACACCTCAACCTAACTAGTAAAAAATGAAACTTCGTACACAGGTACACTCACCTTCAGTTTGCAGGAATTGCTAGGCTCAGAAGTCTCACCAAATACAGCTAGATCATCTGATGATTCCACCTACACATAAAATTCTCCACATTTAGCCAACAATTATTGTGTTAATAATAAAGCAGATGAGAAATTCCACAAGAATTTTCCATCCAAATTGTTTTAGAAAGAAAGAAAAATAGTCAAATATTTTAGAGATCAGAGACACATCAATTACTTGAAAAATTTTCTCATTTATATATGCTGTGATCTCTCTATCTCGAGTTTCAAATGTCGAAACAGAATGTTGTGCAATACAGCCCAAAGACTGCAACACAGTTGGAACATTTGACCCACTATGCAGAGAATCCACAAGTGCCTGGAGAGAGAAACAGAAATAGATAAGCCTCATTATCACTACAAACACACATTCAGCACACAAACAGCCACTATTAACGAGAAAAATTAACAACCATAGACATATATACTGTATATATACAAAAACACACACAGCCTCAGAAACCATTTCCACTTTCCTACCATAACTATGATCAGCGTGTTGTTGGTGAAACTGCCAAAAAGATAGCTAGCACTATTCATATGTAATTTCCATAATTTTCAAGAACTTCAGGTTCGGAAAAGTAATCGAAGAATAATTTCTTCCCGAAAAGACAAATATCTCATCATCGGCGTAAACCTGTACATAATGCATACAGAAGAAGAAAATAAAGTGGATGATGATGTTGTTTGCCCTTGAATCCACTAAACACGAAGATCAACTTCTTTACAATGGATTGATTTCATCCATGGAGTAACCATGACTAAACCACATGGTTGATTGATTGAGAGGAGTGTAGAGCCAAACCTGTATAGCTAATTTGATCTCTTAAAAACCCAAACAATAATCCAACTTACTTTATTTTCAATCCAAGGCCAGCTCATGACCAGAATTTTGTAGTGGAAATAATATAGCACCTGACCAGAAAAATGGATCTCAGAGAAAAATAAAGGCATACACATTAGAAATAGAAGAGGAAGGAGGTGGGAATTAATTATGTCAGCTGGCATCTATAAGTGGTCTGAAAGGAAGATAGATATAGCACCAGTTTAGCTCTAAGAAAAAGAAGTTAGGTCACTATGACTGCAACTTGGATAGGACATGGCAATGAAGGAACCAAGAATGAGGAAATGTTGGTCGACAAAAAAAGCCTATTCCACAGCATCATTCCTTACGATAATTTATTTTAACACTAAAAAAATGTAACTGGATGTGACTAGCATGAAATAAAATGGAAAAAATTATATAAAAGGAAACTTTGAAATTCTTATTAATGTGTTACAAGAGATTCCAGTTCCCCAAGGAGGATCTAAGCATCATGAAGGAAATCCAACAGTGGCTAAACAACCAGAGCATGCAGAGATGAACAACATTTGTCAAGAAGATAACAGGGCAGTGTATTCCCTTTCAAGTAAAGGTGACAGAATAGAAGACTACAAAGCTGGGTAGAGGAGGTTCCCTCAACCTAAAGGCAAAATCTAACGAATGAACATGTATGAAGAGGCCCACCTTAAATGTCAGACAATTTATTTCCTACAGAAAACAAACTTTAAATATCTAAAAAAAAAAAACCAAAAACAAACAAACAAACAAACAAGAAGGGTGGGAATCATCTACTTCTACATCATACGGTGGTGAGGAAGCTATGGGTCTATTGCTTTAACCTTTTTTGGAATCTGCTGGATGATGTCGGATTCAATAACATCTCGTATGGAAAGTTGGAGATATAGGAATAGAAACAGATCTTCCTCCAAGGTGTGGGTGTTAGTGCCTCATGTGATTTTTTGGTTTGCTTGGCGTAAAAGAATAGTAGGATTTTTTATGACTCACAGAGTTCTTTGCAGCCTCTGAAACATAGGGTAGTGAACTCATTACTTTTGTGAGAAGGACAGAAAGTTTTTGAGAGTCAGATCTCTTTCCATTGTTTTCTAGATTCTTTAGCTTCTTAGTTTCATAGTAGTTTTTGCTTCATATACCTCGCATGTACAGGTGTTTCTCACCGTCATATTTCTATTAATTAAAAATAATTTGACCGGATTTAATAAAATCAACAATCTGTGCCAGTTTTACATGAAACATAGATTGATAACATTTGATGTGGAGCATGGAGCAATAACTGTACATGGTCCGCTGCTTACTTTGTAATGTGTACGATCAACATAGGTGATATTTAGACGCTTAATTGGAACATAATATGCTAGGTTCAAATGCAAGTTTGGCTTTCTTTTCAAACAATAGAAGAGGATTAATAGAAGAAAATACCTAAATATCAACTCTCTACTTCAATGAGTTTCAATTTACTATTTGTAATATTTCACCTAACAATTAGAAACATAAAAATAAATAAATAAGAAGAATAAAAACAAGGTTTTCTCATCACTAAATTAGCCATTATGTAATAGAAAAGCGCTAGTTTAAAATCATATGGCAATCACAGATTCCCAGTGAATAATCATTTTTGGGGACCCCTAATCCATTGACAAAATTCATAAACCTACTACCAAGTGAATAAATAGTTATTAAAAGAGCGCCTTAGGCGTGCTTAGGCCCTAGGCTCAGGTTGGCTCAGGCTAGAGGCTTCGCCCAGGGCTAGGAGAGGCGATGTCTTCCAGGCGCGCCTAGGCGAGGCTTTTGCGCAAGCACAAGGCGCACTAAAGGCGTGCTTGAGGGATTTGAACTCTTATGCATTTTTATTTCCCGCCATTAGATTAGCCAATTAGGTCATCCATCTGATCTAAGTCATCAAATATTAATAATAAATAAATAAATAAAAGGAAAAAAGGAAGTGGGAAACAAATAAAGCAAAGAAAATAAAAGGAAGCCTTAAGTCTGCTGCTGCTATCTCTCCCAAGCCCGCCCTATTTTTTTCTTTTCATTTTTTGCCTTGAATGCTTTGCTGCTATCTATCACTAATGGTCTGCTCTCTCTCTTTTCACCCCCACTTCAAGAATTCATGTATGCTCTGATTGTATGTTTGTTTTTTCTTTTAGCTCTATTATATGATATGGCTTTAAAGTAGAGAAGATTGAATCTGTATGGCTGTAGTCTGTATCAAATTACAAATATTAAATAAAACTGATCACCCATGTCTCCATGACAACATCAACTTGAGATAGAGTTGGAATTAGAAAATCGGCCAACCTAAGCTAGAAAGTAGAAACAAAAATCAATTGATGGAGGAAAAAACAGTAGAATGTGTTTATTGTTAGTCTGTAATTTACACAAGGTAGGATTGAAGCCTACATCCTTTATACGATTGCACAACGCTCTAACCAATTGGACTTATAGGCCAAAAAATGAGAGTATTCAATTGTTTACGTGCAAATTGATTTATTTTTGTTAGTTGAATTAAATCAAATATTTTAATATTATATTTATTAAAATGTGCGCCTCACTTCCCTTAGGCCACGCTTTTTTGTGAGCCTAGGGTGCGCCGTGCGCCTTGTGCCTTTAATAACTATGAGTGAATTTGAACATAAACAAGAAAAAGAAAAACATATGTTCTCTCAATCAGGAATTAACAAAGAAAGGATTTCATTGCTGCATTTTTTCTTTCCAAAAGAAATTAATGTTAAAAACTGAGAAAGAAAGAGAAAAATCTATCACACTAAAAGGGATGAGCCAAGTCAGCACCAAATTGCCTATAACACAACAAACTGGCTTCAACCATAAAAATTTTCTTCTTTAAAATTACTGTGAATTCAGGAAATCATTCTCTTTTTCATCTTAAAAAAAATAAAATAAAAATAAAAAGTAAGTTGGCCAAAAAGAGAGAGCATTATTCAGAACAATTCCAACACCAATCACATTTAAATAAACAAATAAATAAAAATCACAGGGAAGGAGCATTTTAGAAATTGTACACCTAGATAATTAGACTTGCATTCAGATATATCAACCAGATCTGAAGGAAATGAAGTAACAAAACTATATGCAACTGTAACGAATAAGGAAAAAAAAAAGAAAGAGGCAGAAAATAAGCTAATCCACAGCATTTATTAAATGAAAAAGGGATGGATAATACAATAAAATCATATCAAACAGCAGTAAGCTTACAAAAGTTGAGATAAGCACACCTTGCATAATTCTGAGAAAATGAATTGCTCAGACGTACTAATTAATGCAGCAATTGCAGAAACAGCAAATTTGGACTGAGAGCGAGTTCCCTCTAGACATACCCTCTCCAAGGAAGGGTAAATATCACTACACAGACAAAACATAACGCAGCTAATCCAATTTAAGACCCAAAGAAAACAAAAGGTAAAAACCAAAAACAACTTGAATTGAAGGAAAAGGAAACTCCAAGATGAATTCCTCAATTACAACCACAAGAAAATAATCATAATAACTCTAAGAAATTTGCTAGAGCAATACCACCAACTGACAGAGGTAAAAACTAGGGAGAAAAAAAATTCTCTGATGCCATTAACCAATGTTACAGTCCAAAAGCATTGGTTAAAATTCATGAGTGTGTGCAATTTAAAGAATGCAATAAAAAACAAATAAATAAGTCTCCTTCTAAGCATAAACTCCAATGTACACAATGAGTGTTTGCAATTTAAAGAATGCAATAAAAAACAAATAAATAAGTCTCCTTCTAAGCATAAACTCCAATGTACACAGTTCATCTTAGATGTATAATTTAAATATCCACACAATCATAAGGCAGACAATCAAGATTACCTGAGTTTGATAGAAATATGAGAGCTTGCTTTTGCTAACACTTGAATAAGCTTTTCATTAATTGGGCTGTCCTCTAATAACAACATTTGAAACTGCTCTTCTGAACCTCTCAGGAGTGAGGGGAAAATGCTGATAATAGCCTAACTCATGGAAAAATAAAATTAAGTATACAGAATTTATAATAGACAATTATGCTAATTAGTGGCATATTATGCAAACAAATAATTTGATAACATAAGAAAAAACACACAAATTGTTAATTGTTCAATGTAGTCTATGCAGGGTATTCTCCATTTATATATCTAATGTACTACAGAGAGCGAACCAACAGAAATATTTCCATATCATTACTGCTTCTCCTTCGCCAAATTTCTTTTTCTTTGTTCTTCTTCATTCTTCTTTTTCAACTATTTCAAGGATTAGAAGTTATCAGATCAAACTGAGACACCTTTGCCTCTTCCTGACATCAACGTCTATTCTTAAGGCCTTTACCATCAGGTATACAAGAAGAAACCAGAATAGATTGATTGAGCCAATTATGCAAGTACGCAAGGAAACCCAAAGTTGTGGTCATGCCCTACGACACAAGACTTTCATGAATAATACACTTCACACATCGCGCCCTGAGGTTTGTGTTATGTCTAATGTACATAAAGCCCCTACAAAAACCAAATATATTCAGATCTAGATTTTTTCCCATTTAACTAGCCAGTTCACTCTGTTTATTATCAAAAACAGCCAAGTATGAGTTTCTTTACAAAGACATTCAGATATGAAACACTTTCACATCAGAACTCTGTTTCTTAATAATAGATTTGTCAATAATTTAAAATTTTAATAAATAAATTATAACTATGCCCCCCGCCAACCAAAAAAAAAACCCTTTTAAATTTTTTTTTTTAAATTCCGCCCCCCCCCCCCCCAACCCTCACATGTTTTTCTTTATTTTAAAATAAATTTAAAATGTTGATACATATGCACTATGCTTTGATACTTATGCACCACCTCAGAAAAGGACAAAAAGTAATGTGACCAGATGCCATGGTAAAACTATAGTTCTGCTGATATTGAAATCAGTATTACGTTGTAGTTGGTTGACTTTCATACTATTCCATCTTAGCTTGCCTTTGTTTGAGAGTGACAAATGTTGATGCTATTCTTGGCAGATATGGACATGGCAAGGACACAATCAAGGCATGCTGGATGTGTGTTCTAGGACTATCGGAGTAGTGCAAGTGTAGAAGATCACCAAGGAACCACAACAATTTTGACAAAGATGGACATGTTTGTGCATTAATTTGTTGTAAATTACCATTGTTTGCCAATAATCCATACCATCATACATACCGTATTTGGAACCACATTGAAAAGCATTAATGAGTGCATAAACTAAACAAAACTAAATGAAAATATCTTGAATATTGAGAGGAATAGGGGGGAAAGAGTGGGAAATGCAATAATACAATTTGTTTTAATGATACAACAACAGAGGCATCTTACAAGCATAAGGGCCAACATGTTGCCCCAAATGAAAAAATCTAATATCTAAGGTTTAATTGATGAAAGTTATTTATTGTATTGTGTCAAATTCACATATTGATCTCAATGTCCGTGCCTTTTTATTTTTGCTTCCAGTTTTCTATCACTTTTAATTAACTATATACTTTGTCAAATTCAAGTCTCTTTTTTTCTCCTTTTTGGGTGTGGAGGCGGTCCAGGTGGAAGCCAGTTTGAAAGGAGGGGAGGGGGGGAATTTTCAACAATATGGGTCCATATTTTCCTAATGAATCCAAGTGAAAATAAAAAATTCATGAAAACTGCACGATGGGTGGGCATTGGTACAACTAAAGGAACAATTATTCATTTAATAAACAATTCATGAAAACTGCACAATGGATGGGCATTGGTACAACTGAATGGACAATTATTCATTTCCAAATACTAAAGACGAGTCAAGAAAATTTATCAGTGCTTACAAATCCACATTTACCAAGACTTTTAAAAATACAAACCAAAAAACTGTGAAGAATTTGAAACACTATATCAAATAATTCTTACACAGTTCAAATCATCCATGTAGTAATTATTCTTACCAAAAGAAGGTCGATAGAAGCAGCCTGCAAATGCTTATTCCCATAACCGTTCCTGGACAGATGATCTAAAATACATTTGGTGTGCTCCGAGCTGAATATATTAACCAAGCATTTTGTCGAGAGTGATTGAAAAAACTCAAAATGTGGATGCCGATCTCCTATTATTTTGAGAAATTTATCCTTCAAAAAAAAAAAAAAAAAAAGAGCTTAAAATATAACTAGACAATATAAGGATTTAAACCATGAGGGATTTAAAGTTTCAACTAGGAGAAACTTAAACAAGTATTTGAACCAGTCTATTAAACATACAGAAGAATATCAGTCAATCAGAAGTGGCCAACAAACCATGATTCAAACAATAAAATAAGTATTCAGTCCAAAATCGAAAATTTTATCTATCGACATAAAACAACACCTAATCACAATTATGAACAATAAGACCATGAGCATAAACAAAGAAGGCTCGTTTGATAGTTAGAAAATGTCCACACTTGAACTATATCAATCCAATACAGGTTTCTCATTGGCCTCGTATAGTCGTATCTTAATTCAACTGTTTTAGCTTTATTCTCAAGACATGTCTCCCAACTAAGGCCTCCCTACGTCAAAGCATTGTACAAAGGAAATAGCACTTGCCAATTCCTTTAGCGCAGACAAAATATGATTGAGCTTCTTTCAATAATTGTAATTCAGTTACCATCACATTCTATTTGCCTAAGATCTTAAAACTGAACAAGTTGCATTGGATGAGTCTTCTGTGTTACAAACACTGTTCAATTCAACTGAACTCAACTAAGCCTTAGGAATTGATACACAAATCTTGTTCCAACATTTCACAACATTGCTTCAGTTGTTGAGATATCTCAGATTGTATCAAATGACTTTAGAGAGTGGCAAGCACTGTAGAATCCAACCCAACTCAACAAAGAGTTATCCCAACTATGGAGCTGGGAATCAAATCTTGATCAACCATCCTGCTGTTTACAAGGACATACATTAACAACATAACACTAGTTAATGTATGACTAGCCTCTAAAGGAGGAAATTTATGGTGATTATTAAGAGGAACCAATTTTTATCAACCCTTGAATGAGGAAATTGGTGATAATTTTGAAGAGTTGGAACCAAGTGAATCACGACCAATTTATGATCAACCTTTGAGTGAGGAACTAGATGGCGATTTTGAAAAAGATTGGTTGAGAACATATATGTTGCTGCCTCACTGCTTGCAAAGGAAAAGGAGTTAGAGAGAAGTTCGAGTAATGAAGAAATTCCATTTGTGATGCAACAGGTTCCTATTGGCACTGTTGAAGAGCAGGGATCTTTTGATGGGACGTGCAGTGATGGACAAATCCTTCCACCAGGGGATGGTTCTTCCCAGGTGAGTATTGATAGCTTGTCCATAAAGATCTAGGAAACTAAAAGGTAATGCGAGATTTGCTAATTGAGTCCAATACTTCAGCAGCATCTGATCTATTGATAATGAGGATGCTTCTAGTAGTTCTCCCCTGTCTTCTCAGCATTCAGTTCCATCTTTGGTTAACAAGCTCTTACATTCTTCATCTGGTCAGGCTGTCATGTCTACTGTACCTGCTGTTCCAAGCCAGGTTGAGTTACCTGTTAAGCTTCAGGTTGGTCTGTTTTCTAGTTCTTCTTTGATACCATCGTTAGTTCCAGCCATACAGATTGGTTATTTACAGATGCCTTTTCATCTACATCCCCCAGTTGGCACATTCCTTTTCCATATGCACCTATCAAATTGTTGCCTTCTAGGTTTAAAGTTTACTATTTGTGGAAAGTATGGGCCAGAATTAATTTCTCTCTGCAGAATATTTGCTTCTCTACAAATCCAACAGAAGCATATCAAGTATATAATTTATCAGGACGACAACTCTAGTGACGTTCTGCAGATGATGCAACATTATCTGAGAAGGCAAATGGTAAAAACATGATATTTATCAGTTAAAAGTAAAGATGGGCATACATTAACAACTCACCCTGGTGGCCTGAGCATTTACAATTGTCACTTCATCTAACAACTGCACCAGTGTGTTAAAAATGCTATTATCTTTCATTTGGTTCAATTTATGAAAGCACTCTTCCGCATTAGACGGATCTGGAAAGAATGCTGACATTTTCGTAAATGAAGCTTTAATTCTCTTTTGCCCTTCTTCCGAAGCATTCTCCTGCAACAATTTATAATGCTTCATTAATACAAATGCTATTAAATAATAAATAGGATCACAAAGCTTTGAGTATGTGACACAAACACCCCAATACCCCACCCATTCATACACAGCAATCGATGCAGTCATTTACTGGAAGTTATTACTTAATAGTGAGTACTGAATAGTGAGTACTGAAGCTACTGTACTGATGTTACTGTCATTTTAGTATTTCGTTTTCTTCTAATTCATGAAACAGCTTTATAACTCTAGTTCCCATGTCACATATTAGTTAACTTTAGTTAGAAGCCAATAAATAGTTGGTTTTAACTTGTAAGTTAGAGAATTAGTTTTAGTCATTTTAGAATCAATTTCCAGATCTGAACAGAGCATTTCTCTCTCTGTTTTCAGTTTTCTCTGTAAATCCAGCACTTGTTCTTCAAAATTAATGCAATTTTCTTCAGTTTCTTGGTGAATTGATGCTTGATTGACATCACTTGGTATCAGAGCTTCAGCTTCTGATCCACTGATGTTGATCTTCTCAAGCCCTAATTCCTTGTTCTCTCCTCTCGAAACCCTAGGAAGTGTGTTCTGATTGTCTTGGCACCTCAGAATCACTTTTCTCCAGTGATTTCTTGCATTTGCAGCTTAGAATCCGTCATGGAAGTGATCACTACTAGTGAAAGCCTAATTCACAGTTCATTTTGGTGTTTCTTTAGCCATAGCAGTTCTCGATTCATCTAGCAAACTAATCGCAGCTGTAGTTTTATGACTTCATCTAATCTGATCGAGTGGAGCTATTGATTTGATTGGTTGAAATTTGGTGATTTTACAGTGCAATACAGCCATACAGGTCTCTATATTTGTGTTTGGGTGCGAGATTTTTGTACTGGTGGGACATCTATACACTGATCAGATTCAGTTTCAATGGAATTGATGTATTCGATTCTTCTTTTGGTGTAAGAATTCTGATACTGATCCAGTGTTATTGGTTGCTGTGGTCTGATGAGTTTAATAGTTGCTGCTAGGTCTGACTTGCTAATACTGTATTTGTATCTGCTGCTGCTACAGTATTTGATCGCTAAAGTTGTGGCTTAAATGGCACGAGGAGGGGGAGGAAGAAGAGGTATAGGTCTTGGATCTCAAAATAACTTTGGTGAGGAAGCTGAAGTTAATCTTCCAGCAGGAAGGAATGCTGGACAGCAACAAACTCTTGGTCGAGATGATGACATTGCAAACTTGAGGAGGCAAATGGCCGCCCTCATGAAGATGGTACAGCGTATGCAACTACCTAGTGCGGTTAGTGATGAGTCCGAGGACTCTCAAACTCAATTTGAGAATCCATGTGGGATTCCTCAAAGAAGGAGACAATATCTTGGAAGGCAAGAGTCTAGGCTTGAACACAACATCAAGATTAAGATTCCGGAGTTCCAAGGAAGTCTCAATCAAGATGAATTCGTTGATTGGTTGAAAATTCTAGAGTGAGTGCTTGATTATTGTGAGGTTTCCAAAGAGAGGAATGTGAAATTAGTGTCAGTTTGCCTCAAAGGAAGCGCATCCGCTTGGTGGGAGCAATTGCAAATGTTCTTCCAAAGAAGTGGAAAAGAAAAAATTAAAGATTGGGAGAAAAAGAAAAAGCAGCTTCATGAGCAATTCCAACCCTTCAATTACATGCAAACTCTTTACAAGACCACCTAGTGAGCTTCGTGAGCAATTCCAACCCTTCAATTACATGCAAACTCTTTACAAGAATTTGCATAACCTTAGACAAAATGGAGGTATGGAAGAATATATCAAAGCTTTTCATCGACTTGTGTCTAGAGTTTATTTGAATGAGAGTGAGGAGTAAATAGTGGCTAGGTATTTAAGTGGTTTGAAGCCATCAATTCAAGATGTCCTTGGGTTACGAACATTATGGAGTGTTTTGGAGGCCTACAATAGACCTCTACTAGTTGAAAAGCAACAAAATAAAAGCTTTGCAAGGTTTGGACAGCAGCTACAGGGAACTTCTAGGTCTGGATAGGTTCGTTCTAGCTATCCTAAGGCTGGAAATTCATCTACTTTTTGGAAGCGGAAGTGGTTCCAGAGTGGGACAGCAAGTGCAGTCTGACAAAGCTTCAGTTCCAGCCCTTAAACAGCCTCAACCCACTCATTTTGGAGGAAAACAGCCCCAGGATGAAGCTTTTAAGTGCTTCAAATGGAATTGGGACATAAGTCTTTGGATTGTTGAAAGAAGTCTCTTTTACTGGAAGAAGTGGAAGAAATAAAACCAAAAACTGATTTTCCAGTATATGACTAGCCTCTAGATGAAAAGGTTGATATGATTTTGAAGAGGAAGAGGGTGTTGCACTTATGATGAAGAAGACTCTCCTTGCTCCCAAGCTTGAGTCTGAAAAAGACTGGTTGAGAACCAATATTTTCTACACCACTTGTAGTATTGGGAGAAGAATTTCTAATATGATTCTAGATGAAGGAAGTTGTGAGAATGTGGCTTCTCAAGAAGTTGTTGACAAGTTGAAGCTTCCTACTCAAGAGCACCCTCATCCTTGCAGCTTTCTTGGTTCAACAAAGGCAATAAAAGCTTTCTTGGTTCGCAAGAAGTATTTTGATGAGGTTTGGTGTGATGTGATATCAACGGATGCTTGCCATATCCTTCTTGAAAGGCTTGGAAATATGACAGAAAAACTATTCATTGATGGGAAGAATACTTACACTATGAGCAAGGATAATCAACAACTCACCTTGCTGCCCATGAAAGAAAAGGTGACTTCTAAGCCTCCTACAACCTCTCTACTTCCTTCTAAAAGTTCCATTCATGAAAGCCAAGAAAGAGGCTTTATATTTGTCTTGATCCCACATGAAGTAGTGGGTGAAATGCAAATTCCAGCGCTGTTAGTGATTTGTTACAGCAGTATGTGGATGTTTTCCTTTAAGAACTGCCTCTCGAGTTGCTTCCCATGAGGGATATTCAACATGGAACTGATTTGGTACCTGAAGCAGCACTTCCAAACAAAGCAGCATATAGAATGACTCCAAAACAGAGGGATGAGTTGTAAAACAGCCTTGTGCAGTGTCCACTCTTTTGATTCCAAAGAATGATGGATCTTGGAGGATGTGTGTAATATATAAATTATATTTTTTTTTAGCGTCATCTTCCAAATTATGTAACTGTTGCCATTGGATTTTACTAAATCAATCAAAAGTATGTATTGATCACATATAATATAATTACACGTGCTCTGTGTTCTACTTTTCCAGGATCTGCATATTCATCTTCTCTTGTATCCGAGCTACATAGTCTACCGCCTTTCAATTGGGAATTGCCACTGAATTTTGATAATATTCAAAAGATGGACACCTAACCACTGTTAGATGTGAATATTTTAAGTTCCTCAAATTTTATATGTTTAAAATAATAAAAAAGATAGAAAATTATTGATTGGTTGACACATAATTTGAAAGAGTCTGGCCTGCATCAATCTAGTATGTTTGTGTCCCAAGTGATAAAAATTATTATAAACTCATTATATCCCATGTCTTGCAATTTTCGTCATTGGAATTCGGTTTTCATTAGTAAGGCATCTCTGTCCCCTCCTGCTGCTATATTTTTACCTTCCTATCAGACAAAAATCAGGGTCCATGCCAAAACCTCACTCCTTAGCCCTAAGTCTCTTCTTCTTCTGGATAAAAAAATAAATTAGACCACTAAGTTTTTGTATTTTGATAAGCACCTAGCCTTAAAGAGTCTTTTGTTCTTCAACAGACCAATATCTTCTTTAAGGTCACTAAACTCTAATATTAAATTAATTCTTTCAAACTAAAATTTGATGAAGGGACATATCAACAAAGCAATCGTAGTAAAGCATGAATTTCAAAATCAATTCATAATTTGATTTCAAATTGTCTATGCTATAAGGTATTAGTCAGAGAAAGGGCTATAAAGTGTCTCGGGAATGAACTATGCATGTGGTCGTCTTAATAGGGAAAATAAATCATATGCATATATATATGAACTTAGGTGTACAATTGCAAGTTTGGAACACACAAGAACTGCACCTTCTCTTTCTTCCGTAGGGCCAAATAAATTTGCATCTCTGTTTGAAACCTGAAAACAAACAGAACTTGTAAAAAACACCATTTTTCACCCAGACAGACCAGCACTTTAGTACCAATACCTTCGTTTCTGGGATAAAATTGAGTTCAACGCCTTAACGTGCAAAGAGTTGAAAAGTGAGAACACAGAGATCCAGTGTCTTGTCCTCTCCTCAACTGAAAGGGGAACTGGAAACAAATCCTCTGCAAATACAAGCTCCATGTTCTGGGGCCTAAAGAATATAAACAGATAATTAGATCTGACAGTATGCAAGACTGATTTTTGTTTAGCCAGTTATAAGGTGTGAATAAGCATTACCTGAACTCCTTACAATCTTTCTCATAGCAAAGCATCAAAATTCTACACGGGATTTGTTCAAAGTGGTCACTAACTGACATGTAACCTTCAGAACACTTGGTACAGTAATCTCGATATACTTCCAGTGACTTCTGCAAGGTCTTCTTTCTAACAGATACCTACATAGAAAGAAAGAAAAGAAAAATCGGAAGTCAAACAGCTTCTGACTGTAATCATGAAAACAATAACTTCCTAAAGCAGAATTACCTTCTTATCCCGAAGTCGTTTGGTAACTTCAGATATTAGTTCAGGTGGGACAAATTTCAAGTTAGACCTGGCAAGATCACAGGCAACAATCACTGCCCGTGTTCTCACTTTGTCATCGAAATCTAACAGCCTACCATAGAGGGCACCTGCTCAATTCACAAGTTATCAACAAAGAGATGCGTACATTAGATTCTGAAATCTGAATGGTGTAGAATAGAATCAGGAGACATGCATCATGAAAGAACACAAAAAAAAATACAAATTCAATTGCTGAATAGCTTACTGAGAATTTCACCCGATTCTGTCCCAGAAGGGTTGGCCATGTAGCAATCTTTAGCACATTGTAGAGCACTATCTCTAACATCCGCAGATTTGTCAGAGAATCTTTTCAAAAACTCTACAAAGAGACGGTGATATTCTTGTGCAGCATGGTGTTCAGGCAGCGCAAAAAGTTTTCCAATTAAATTAACAGCTTTTATTCGGACATCAACTTGATCAGTCTACAGATAGAAATGTGGTGTCATTTAAGGAACAAATGATTATATAGTTGAAAAGAGAGGCAAAAGGGGGCTTTTAAAACACACAATGTTTGAAAAAGAAGCAACAGGATGTCCCAACTCCCAACATATTCGCTGTATGTCATTAAATGAGATGATATTATAAGTTCAAACCATATTAACAGAAGAGGTGGGGCATAGTACCAGTAATTCTTCAGTCAAGTTTGGGACAACAGCAAGAAGCATCTGAGGAGCACACTGGTAAATTTTAAAAATAATTTCATGGTAAAATTCTTTAAGCTCACTCTGCACAGCATCTCTGTCCAAAATACAAGATGTTAAGAACCCACAAACGAAGGGCTCAAGTTTTTCACTGCAAGCTTGAATGACAGAAACAGCAAGCCGAGAAGCAGGAGATGCACCCTGTGGTGGGGAGATGAAAGAAAGAAAAAAAAACTTAGAAATGGGGAAAATAAAAATTAAAACTTGACATCAGACAAAAGCTCAAAAAAAAAAAAAAAAAAACAGAAAGGCATTTCATTTTTATTGCTAGTACATATTCAGCACATGACAACCAAAAGCATCACAGATGGGTATTAATTTGAAAAGTCAGTTTAAATAGTTTTCATGTGAACCCTTCTTTTATCTCCCTTCACCAGGCATATCCCAAGGCAACAGTAATAAACATTATAAATATATAAAGTAAATGTAAAAAGTCATGAAGCAACAAGCTGTTCAAATGAAAAGGAAGTGAAATGGAATAAAAATTATGGCCACAAAAAAAGGGGAGGGGGGTTCTGCGCGATGTGGTGTATTCATGAGAACTTCAAACAAATAAGAATTCAAACCCCACCTCCAAAAAAAAATAATAATAATAATAATAAATAAATAAATAAACCCTATAGAGACCTTACAAAAACCACAGAAACTCTCACGGTAAAAGTGACCCATAAAAGATTCTAAAAAACCTTAAGTCAGCAGAATGAGATAAACTTGACCCAGTCATAATCTAACTGAGCAAAAGACACTTAGGCTTAGAAACAAATGCTCCCCCGTAACGCACAACCTGGAACTTTCAAAACTTTGACATTTCTTTCCATCAAAAATGCCCAGCAAATGGCAAGATATTGCAATTCAATGAGATTAAACACTCTTAACAGTATTTATTGAGATTTGTGCAGAGCGAAGAGCCCCCTATAATGTACTCACTTCTTCACTACATTTTCCATGCAACTTGTATAGCCTATCCAAGCATCTTTAAGTGGAAGGGAACGGATAACGTTTCCGGTTGTCCATCATCTATATGTTATCATATAACCTATTCAAGCATCTTAACCAGCATTAGAAGGACAGAAAGAGAGATAAGTGAACTCCCAATCACGATAGGCTTACATCATGGATCAGCACTAAGTCCTTTATCTTCTTGCTTTTTAGACATATTCAAGTAGATGTTCCAAGGTGTATGTTAGTTGTTAACAATATAGTATTAGTTAGTGAAACTAGAGTGGGGGTTATGGAGAAACACCTTAGAATCTAAAGATTTTGGGCTAAGAAAGAGTAAAAGTAGGAGTAAAACAGAATATATATGGAATGTATAGGGAGTAGCCAACTGTTTAGGTTACAAAGCTCATCATGTCTCCAACCATGCACAATAATAATATAACCTTTTTTTACATAAAACCAAACTAAAATATTACTAAGAGAATATTTTAAATTCAGTAGTACAAAGTACGAGCATATATATGACTAGTTTACCAGGAAACAAAACACTGCTTCTAACAACATGAAGGCAAATCAATACATTCCACTAATAATTACCTTTCCCTCCTTTAAAAGATTTCGCAAAATTACATCCAAAAGCATCTGAGAAACTTTCTCCTTTAGAATAAGGGTCATTATCGACAAAACCGCATCAACCAAACTTTGTTGATGATGTTCTCTATTGAAAAAGAAATAAATAAAGTCATTATGGTCATCGTTTCGAATATTTAAAACAACATACGAAACCAATAAAATAAAATGAACGCATTACAGAAATAGTAGTACAGTATCAGACAACAGTGGATACGCTGGATGAATAGGAGCAACCAAGCAACGAATGCCAAGATACAAATCCACTTCAAAAGCTCTATGATATCATCAAATTTGACTTGCATTAATCAAATGGAAGCTCAAAGCATTTTTTTTTTTTTATGATCAGGAAAGCTCAAAGCTAATATATTTAACAGCTGACAATTATAAATGAAAAAATCGAGACAATACGATGGAGGATCTGAGCTCATACATTTAACTAACAGATGAAATTTGTATATCATAGATTAAGAAGGGTCTAAATGTCCAACTAGTGAGGCAAGGGTATCAATGAGAACCCTTATAAATCGTACTCGTATAATTGCAGTTCGTCAATTGTGACAGCTTTCAAGGTTGGTTAAATGAAGCTTGCATTATGGGACATGGCAAAGCTATTTAATATTGAGCCCTGGTAGAGTTCACTGTTTTGGGTCTAAGACAAGGTAGATATCCAAGAGGATCCCAACAAACGCAGCATTAATTACACTTTAGAAATTCTAGAAATACACCCAGGAAAAAAAATACGAAAAAGTACTTCAAAAACCATTTATAAAATTGGAATTTTGTTCAATTTTGGTACTCTTTGGGACAAGTAAAATGGAAGAAAAATAAAATCAAACATATACCCCTTAAGTGACCATGTCATGTCATCCTATGATGATCAAGAATGTCAATTATATATAATACTAAGTATCTTCACCCAAGATATTGCCATCTCATGAAGGTTGAATAAAATCAATCATGCCTAACTTAAACTCAGCTATCATCTCATGAAGCCAGCCTCAATCCCTTTGCTTGTATTCTTTGTTCTGATTGTACCCGTTACTCTTGTATTTTCTCTTAAAGGATCCCTCATCTTTCCACGTGTTTTTTCTTCTCTCTTTTTTTTCCCTTTTTTTTTTTTTTTTTTTTTTTTGTCAAGTAAAATTCATTGATGAAAAAGGCGTGTGACCAATACACACAAATTATACAAAGTCTCACAAGAAGAAAATAAAATAACAAATACCAAACCATAGTACATGATTCCAAAAAGGACAAAAGAGAAAGACTTCTTGCGTAAGGAAACGGCCCGACCTAAAGGGAGAGGGACTTAAGAAAAATATATTTTACCTTCTCAATCTCCAACTCTTTGTATTAAAAAATTCTTCTATTTCTTCCCTCCCACACACAACAAAAGGCAAAGTGGCACTACTTTCTAAATAACCATCCTTCCTTTGTTCCCACCTTGATAAACACCACCATGGAAACAATCTTTCATCATGTAAGGCGAAACCCAAAAACAAGAGAAGGAACAAATCTCTAACTGACATCCCTAAAAACTAAAAAGAAGGATACTGGTGCAGGTGCACACGAAACCCCCACTCTTTTAGCCAGGAAAACACTTCGCCTCTCACGTCCTCACAAATTCTAAGGAAAGCAAAGAAAGCTTGAACAGAGAAGACTCCATTAGCACTAGCCCTCCGTACCAAAGAACCCTCTCCTTCTGTACTCAAAGTGATAGCATAAAGTTTAGCCGAGAAAAGGGACAACATCTCCAAGTTCCAATCATGGAAACTACAAACGAAAACCAGATTCCAATTCATGCCATCCTCCATTCACACCACATAATCACCCACCCAATCCCTGATCAGTGGCAATGAAAAAAAATCTAAGAGAGTGTCCAAAAGTGGTTCATCTCCACACCAAATATCTTTCCAAAATCTCACCCTATTACCTCAACTTTAAGAGTCACCCATCTTACAAAAAAATCAAATTCATTCATAATTTCCCTCCACACTCCCACTCCATAGCTACCTCTTACTTTACCTTCTTAGGCCACCAATCTCCTTTCTCACACCCCTATTTCCAAGTAATAACCTTCTTTCACAAGCTCTCTTGCTCTAAAGCAAATCACCAAATCCATTTACTCAAGAGAGCATTATTCATGGTTGTCTTATCCCTATCCCACCAAATCCCTTTGCAGCGTGATTGCTCCACTCGTGACACCAAAAAAAAAAAAAAAAATCCACCCTCCTCATCTGCCTTGATGTTTTCCTTAAAGTAAAACAAAAAATTAAATTATAATCCCATACTCTAAGCGTTAACTTTTGTTACAACTTATTATAATCACAAAGGAAGTTATATATATATATATATATATATATATATATAATCTCAAAAGAAAAGCTCACCTGTGACAAGAAAGCATAAAGTAATTACATTCAACCTCCTCCCATGCCATAAGATTTTATTGTAAAATAAAATCGTATAAAAGTGAAAATATATCGAAACCACCATACACACAGGATATACAAGGAAAACAGAAAATTATAAAGAAAGCGAGTCCAAAAGATTAGAAAAATTAATCAAAGTTTCCAAAACATACTGTTTCTTTCCAAATAAAAAGAACCCTAGCTAGATTAGATTTAAGCTTTATAATAAGCATAAAGCAACCATTGTCAACCACCACCACCCCCTCCCATATGAATTGCTTATTTAAGGATACGGGGCCCACTATTTAAGGAGCATCAATAAGAAGATAAAGTGTTCATTAAATCAGGCATTATTAGATACACTGGCGGAGCCAGGAATTTAATCTAGGGGGTGATGAGGGAAAGATGTGGTGATGCCAGTGACGTAGTGCAATAACAGCAATGACATGCTGTCACAAAAAGAAAAAAAAGTCTTAGGAGCGTTTGGTTAGGGATATCTTTTTTAGTAAAAAATATATAGAGAGAGGTATATATAGAATAATGTTCTTATGATGCTCATAGGTAATTGTGGGATGCATATTTTGAAAAACCGACTGTTGGATTGGATACTCTTGTTATGGATGTCACGTCTTCCAAAAATTACAGTGATCCGATGTCAGCATCTCAAAAATCAAAATGCAGACTGATAAAAATTCTGACCGCTAAAAGCTGTCACTGTTTTTCTCAATGACATATCTAAAAAACCGACCATTGGATCACCGAGATCTTTGGCAAGCATGACATACATATGCATAGTATCTAATCTAACAGTTAGTTTTTCAAAATATGCATCCCACAATTACCCATGAGAAAGTCAGCATGTGCTGATAGGAACATTTCTAGGTATATAATGATAATTCTAAAACGATTCAAAGTCACAAAAGAAAATATATACTAGCACTTTGCAGCAAATGGAACAATGTAGTTTTTAAATCCAACATAAAATATTTATGTTATAAAAAGTCATCATATATATGACTATCCAGGAAATATGCACAAAGTTTTGTACTTAAAGAGGGGGCAACCTTTAGAAATTTAATGGGTAAATCAAAAACTACACTTAACAGCTTAAAGGAAACTATTTTTTTTTGCCCCCCCCCCCCCCCTCTGGAATATATTGGCTCCGTCCATGATTAGATAGGCTATTGCCATGAAACTTGTATACCCTTTTTCAAAATATTCCTAAAAGGTTTTCCCGCCGGTACAGAAAGTGAACAATTCAAAAGGCTAAACAAATTTGGCCATGCTGCTCTTTTATACACATAATCTATTAAAGTGCACTTTGAACCTTGACAGGGCTAAACAAATTGAACCATGCTGCTCTATACTAATTGACATCCCTCTAACATCTTCCATCACCAAATCTATGTTGAGTCTCCAAAAAAGTTATTAGAAGAAAGAAATAGTGCACAAAATATCCTTAAAAAAACTAAAAATTATATCATTCCCTAAAACTTTTGCCAGTGTACTAGTTTATCCTTCCTTTCCTTGGAAAAATTTTCTATGATCTCTCAATGATTGCATATGGTTATCATATGAATAATAACCACTATCGGGCTTTGCAGGCAACAAACAATCTTCTGATGAGTCAACAAGTGTTTTCTTTGATGGTTAAACTATGAGAAAATATGCAAAAATTTATCTTCCCATCCAAATCCAATTTTTAATTAAAAAAGTGGATATATTGATCTACCTCTATGGCTCTATGCCTCTATAACAGTCCTAAATCAACCATCATTACTTCAAATGATATAAGCACATGCAAATTAACAGGAGTATCTTTTTTTTTATAAGCAAGAAATTTATTGATGATTGAAAAGAAGACAAGGCGTCCTACTTACAAAAAGATAACACACACAGAAAAAAATGCAAAGAAAAAACTATCCTTCCTTATTACAAATGGTCAACCAATTCCCCTATATCACAAACAATGGAATACCCTTAAATTCTCTAGCGACCGAGACCCACAACAAAGTCAAGAAGCTAGCTTTATCCCACATACAATCAGTAGACACCCTTTTATCCTCAAAAACTCTTAGCATTTCTTTCAATCCAAATAACCCAAAAAATAGCCAATATAAAGCATCTCCCTAAAATAGAAGCTCTCTTTGACAATCCAAAAATGTTGAAATCAATTTCCATCAAATGAGAAGTATGTGGAGGCGCTACCCAATACACATCACCAAGCTGAAACAAATAAACCATAATTCCGCAGCAACCGAACAATGCAAAAATAAATGATCAATGCTTCCCCCCCTCTCTACCACACATCACACACCATTGGAAAGAGATATACAAACCAAGCATCCTCCTTTGAAGAAGGTCGTTAGTATTAATTCTTCCATGTGCCAATGACCAAGAAAAAACCTAAATTTTAAGGGGTACTTTAGATTTCCATATAAACTTAGTAGAATCAAAAGGAGGTATGGATGTTTCATCACATAAAGAAAGACAGAAAAGTTTACAAGAAAAAGATCCTGAAGAATGTAACACCCAGCCTCTCCTATCCTGTATCAAGTGATTCGAATGAACTTCATCAAGAATAGACAAAAGTGAAGAAAGTTCAACAAACTCTTTATCATTTAGGCTTATAAAGAAATGAAAATTCTAAGTGATCAGAACCGAAGATGAAACCAAAAAACGAATGATAGGGGCATCATAAACAAGAGACAAATTATATAACCTTGGAAACAAGGAAGCAAATTAAGACTCCCCCCTCGAAACATCCTCCCAAAATCTGATTTTTTTTTCCTCCATTCCCAACCAACAAAAATACAAAACCAGGGAAAAAAAAAAGGGAAGAACCTGAGAAATACCTTTCCAATGGCTACGACAGGTAACCTCTCTACCAGTTATAGCATCCCAACCATTGTTCTGCAATCTATACTTACTTTTGATAACTTTGTGCCAAAGAGAATCAGCCTCATGAGAAAATCTTCAAAGCCATTTCCCTAATAAAGCCGAATTCCTACGAATAATGTTATCCAAGTCACAACATCCTAACTCACCAAATGAAACTTTTTCCCTTCACCCCATCCTTCCCACAAAAAATCTCTCATTAATTTCTCCAAATGGTTCGCAACCTCAACTGGAACCTTGAAAACTGACATAAAATAAATTGAGATACTTGACAAAACTGCCTAAACTAAAGTCAACCATCCCCCTCTTGACAACATAAGCTTCTTCCACCCATCCAACTTCTCCTAACTTTCTCCACCACCAGATCTCAGAAAGAAACAACCTAAGGATTCCTTCCTAAAGGCAAACCTAGATATTTCATGGGCCAAGTCTCTACCCTGCAACCTACTAAATCTGCCAACCTCCCAATCTCCTCTTCCGAAACATTCACCCTGCAAGCGCACTCTTACTCAAATTCACCACCAACCCAGACCAACTCAAATATTTGCAAAATAAAAATTGAAAGTTTAACAAACAATCCTCATCCTTTGACGAAAAAAACATAGTATCGTCTGCAAACTAGAGGTGGGACACATGAATCCTATCCCTACCAATCCTAAAACCTTCCACCAACCCAGCTTCTCTAGCCCTACCAACCAATCACCCCAACACATCAACCACTAAAGTGAACAAAAAAGAAGATAAACGGTCACCTTGCCTAAGACCTCTAGACGCCCTGAACAATCACCGAGTTTACCATTAACAACAACAGACATATTAACCGAGGACAAACACCCTTTTATCCACCTCCTCCACCTATCACCAAAACCTTTACAATCCAAAACAAAATCAGGGAAATCCCATTCCACATTATCATAAGCATTCTCAAAATCAACCTTAAATAACAAACCCTCTTTATTCTTAGAACAATACTCCTCTACTGCCTCATTAGCCATTAATACCACATCAAGAATTTGTCTACAGTATCTAATAAATTGTGTAGGCAGTGGAGTACCCCTAAATTTTATTGAAAACTTGAATCCTTGATGTATCTTAATAAAGATGCATCTGCATACCACTTGACCACAAAGCCAGCGGTCCTTGACTCCTCGTGCAAATTATGTACTCTCATACCGAATAATTTATCACAAAAGTTTATTTTTCCTCAAGTTTCACAAGAAAGAACAATATTTTAAACAAAGGCATACTCTAATGACTTACTTACATTTATATTTTTTTATGATCAAAGAAACTAAGTAATTTATTTTTTTTAAAAGCTATAAACCTTATTGTTGCAAAGATTAATTTAGAATATTGATACTGATAAGATCATATTTGCATTATATGAAATTTCAGCCAGCTTTAAAATAACTAGAAAAATTTTTATAGCTTTATGGGACTTATTAGTATTTTGAATCATTTTCTAAGGTGGTTATTTCATTATCCAAAAATTTTAAGTGTGATAGTCGATTGGTCGACCTCGACTTTTTTTTCCCCCATTTATTTTACTTTCATATCCCTCTCTTCTTTAACTTTTCCCACCCTATAAAAACCCTAACTCCACCCCCAATATCTCATTCCCTTATTTATGTTTGTACTTCTTGATCACTCTCTCTTTGCCAAAAAGTCGTCCAATCAACTATCACACTCCCTATAAAAGTTCTTTCAATTTTTTGAATTGGGATGAAGTAATAACAATCAACCAAAGTTTGCTGAACTAACTTCTTGGTTCCGTCCTCGATTGTAGTAGCAATGTTATTACATAATCCTATGTATATTTCGTAGTAGTAGTAGTAGTACATAAATTTTTTTCAATTCTAATATTTCATTTTAGTTCAATTTATTGTAAAACCACCAATCGTCTTCCAAAATTTGCATTCCACAGGCAAAAAACTAATTACTTCTTGTGTGATATTATATATTAAGATTATAGCAAAGGGTCCTTCTTTAAAACTTATTTGTCTTTCCCAAAGATATTACTCAATCCAAGGTCTTTTGTTCGCATGTGGATGTGATTCTCATTTCCAAAGAATGAGAAGAAAGATGAGGGATTTGTTTGGATTATAGCCAACAAATGTCCTCCTGGAACTATTACTACATAAGAACTTTTGTTTGGAATATATATTTTGCTTGTGGTTCTCATTGACAACAAACGTGCAAAGGAGAAGAGAATAAATGAAGAGGATAGATTTTGGATAACCATTGGTCATGTTCAATGGAGTTTTCTCTTCCATGTGTGTGTGGGATAGGGAGTGGAGTACGGGGAGGAGGGATCAGTACTAAGCAAATAAAGTGATTTCATGGATACATATCCTCAATCAATGTTGCAATTATGATTACTGGTGCATTAGGGGACGGTTTAATGAGTAATGCTACTTGTCAAATGGCAAAAAATAAAAAATATATCTACAGAGAAAAAGGGAGTCGAGCATACTGCAAATAAAAAAATTAACAGGCACATATAAGAACATGAAACCAGGTAGTGACTAGTACTTATCACACAACTTTTCTCCTGACTCATTGAATCAATGGAGTAAAAAATCATGTTGTCAAAAGGCAGAGTAGCACCAAAATTGTTGATTTGGATAACAAGCATGAAAAATTCCAAAGGAAGTTCTACACTGGAACTGAGAAGAGGAGGAGAAACTTAACCTCACAACAGAGAAAAAAGTATTAAACATTTCGAGAACTAGATCATCACAGTCAATGTCCAGCATTATCAAACAACATTTAAGTTCTGCAATAGTCTCTAATATTTTAACCCTCCTCGAAAAGTATGGACTTGTGGTATCAGATAGCTCAGCAAACGTACTGACAATAAGTTTAAAAACTTCCTGCAACAAGAACAAAGACAAAGAAGGAATTGATATTACTTGCATTTGGTACAAATTAAGAAAAAATTGACCCATGCCAGAGAGATAGAAGATGAAGAGAGAGTCCATAGTTATCAATATAATGAACTTTATACCCGAAAATCACTATCACTAAAAGGTGGTTCAGGTGCAAGGACCCGAATGATTTCACTGAAACAGATGGCCATTAGAAGTCTAACATCTTTATCTTTATTCTGAAGCAGACCGCGCTTGAGAAGATGATCACTCAGCGCCTTTATGGTAGGTTCTAGCGATGGATTCTGATCTAGTTCTGATAAAGCACTAGCAGCTTGCTGCAGAGAAAATTCAGCAAATAAGGAAAAAAATGCAATAATCAACTGGCAATAGAACTCGGGTATGTTAAAATATCATACAGTATCAGGAAAATAAACAACAAGACCGCTTTCGATCAAACATCAACCTCCTCACTTGTTTAGATACCCTTAGGTAACCATAACAAATAACTACCTTCATCTGCATAAACTCTGGCTGTGGAAAATAAGTTCTGAAAAAATACATCATTACCACCCTCCGTCCACATTCCAGCAAGCTATGTTGCATGGATATGGATATACAACACGGACAAAAAAACACAATAAACTACTGAAAAACTGGCATGGAAACATCAAGGACTAGTTAATAACTTCAAATATATATATATATATATATATATATATATATATAGAGAGAGAGAGAGAGAGAGATAATGCAAATATATAGAATTATTTATTTATCTTCCTCCTCCTATCTCAAGTACTACTTCTACTTCTCCTCCTCGTCCTTCTCTCTTACTGTATTTCCTTCCTTACAATTCGTTCTATTTCTATATTAATGAAAGAACAGCTCTGTCTTGAAGTGTCCACTGCTTGTTTGACTATGTCAAACGACTGTCAGCCAAATATATGATGTAGAATTTTCTATTTTAAAAATCCAGACATGTCCAAGGCAAGGCGGACGTGTGTAGAGATTTGTAGGAGGATTGTCATATTCAGTGCGGCTCCTCTTTATAAGTGTCCTCACTACTTAACCACGAGAACCAACATCCCAACAAGAAAATTTAAAGTGGAAAAAAAAAATGTCCCTATAATCAGCCTGATTCTGAAGAACTATGGCCCATAGTTATATAAGAATACCGACATTTCCAATACAAATAGGACCAGTTTGGACATCCCACGAAAATTGAATAGTTCCATTCAATTTTGCATATCAATTGAAATTACAAATCCATTATCTCAAATAGGGTCATTCAATTTTTG
Source organism: Hamamelis virginiana (assembly GCA_017140935.1). Taxonomy (NCBI): domain Eukaryota; kingdom Viridiplantae; phylum Streptophyta; class Magnoliopsida; order Saxifragales; family Hamamelidaceae; genus Hamamelis; species Hamamelis virginiana. Next base: position 96,747 of record JAESVK010001186.1, read on the forward strand.
GATTTCTTGAAATGCCACAGCTGCAAGTTTTCACTATCTTTTTGTGATTGTAGATATCATTTTCTGTAATAGCCTCATTAATGATAATAAATTTGTATACAAAACTTTATATGAAAAGAAAGAAGGCAATCCAATTTGAAAGGAATGCCAAAATGGGTCTTTGAGTTAGCATTTTTTGAAGTAAACTTCTTGCTTTTGACGTACAAAACTAACGCAATTTTCGTTTTCAAAATCGAGTTAAGAAAAAAAAAAAAATACTCTGGAAGTGCCGAGTGCTTACCAAAACTAAGCCTTAAAACCCATCAATAAATTATGTTCAATAAAAATTCAGCTCGGACGGAAATTTCCTCTCATATAAATATACAATCACTAATCATCGATACAGATGCGATATATACATACATACATACATGTGTCACTAATCATCGATACAGATGCGATATATACATACATACATACATGTGTGTGTGTGTGTGTGTGTGTGTGTGTGTATAGAGTGAGAGAGAGAGAGAGATTGGATTACACGGAGAGATTTAACGAGAAAATCCTTGTTGGGGCGGCTATTTTGGGCCAGTCGCTTGCCGATTTCGGAGATGACTTTCGCTGCCATTGCACAGAATCTGAAACCCTACTTCGGTGGTGTAGTTAAGGAGTGGCAGTTTGGAGAGAGCGACATCGGCATCGGCATAAACGCGAAAAATGCCGGGGAGGAGGAGAAAAAAAAAAAAAAAAGAGGGCTTTTGAGCGGTGAAGCTCCCGCGCTTGTGCGCGTGCATGATACTTGTGTGTTTTGACACGTGTATCTTTGATGTAAATCCAACGGTTATGAGTGAGCAAGGTGATTTTAATGGAATTACCGCCTGTCATCTCCATAATTTTAAAATATAAAAAATATATATATGAAAATTTAATTTACACTGTTGGGATAAAAAAATAAACAATAAAAAATATGTCTCGTGAAATGGAGATTTTAGAATAATTTTTCAAATCATATCTGGATAAATAAGAATCTCGCTTTATGAAGTTGTTTTGTCCTTAATTGAACATTCCACTCTATTCATTTCAAATACAAGTCAATTCACTGTTGGTCTTTAATTTCATTCCTTTTTCATACATAAAGTCATATCCAATCTTTTACTCATTTTCTCACTTAAATTAGGTAAATATCTTCATTTCATATGAGGTTCTCTAATCAAAATTCACTCAAAAATTGACTCAATTGTTTTTTATATTTTATAATTTTCTCCCAATACTTTCCGTAAATATTATTTATTTCTCCAATTTCTTTACAAGTAAGACGTTTGTAGACTCAGCTTTTCTATAAGAGTGATAATATTTGTGCAACTTAAGATAGCATGGCCTTCTCGGATTCGGCAATAGAACCCAAATTATGATCGTTTGCATCCTTACTCAAAAAATTTGAGTCAAACTCAATTTAGGTAAAGATTTAAGTAAAACCTAATTTGATATGAGTTCAAGTAAATGATTTGAGACAAAATTTAAATAATTTCTACCCATATTTGAATTTGAGTAAGGGCTTAAGCAGTGATTGGAGATACCCTAAGAAAGCATTACAATAGTATCAACTCAAACTATGAAAACAATAATAGTTTAGTGGCATGTATCATCCCATTTAAATGAGAGATATTGGGCTCAAACAAGTGAAAGTACATCAAAGTTCATTTATCAACATTGGAAATTTGGGGATGTAATATACTTTTCCATCTTTGTGAAATACATTTATATATAATTTTTCCTCCAGGAAAAAAAAGTAAAAAACAAAATTTTATCTTATCGTGAACTATGCTGTGCGCTATTCATGGTGTTACCTTAGAAAATACTTTATTTGAAGACGATAATTGTGCAAATACATTATGTGCTTTCCTCCCCACCGAGCGACTCTAGGTCCCGGTGGGAAAGTTATATTTGACTCCACACTTAATTTCCTCTACTGTGTTAGGCTTTGGTGGTATTTATAACGCACTTTTGCGACACGAGACTCGATTATTTAATTTTGTCAAACTATCTCCAATCATGTACTCGTACTCTTACTTAAATTGGGTAAAAAGTTACATTTGACATGGAGCTTTCTAATCATTTACTCAAATTTTTATCAAATCTTTTTAATAATTATATTTTACTCCCACAACAGTCGCGAGGTTCATTCCCTAATATATACATTTTTTCCTCAGTTGCAAAATTGCAGGCATAGCACAGGGTTGTCTTGTATGGGGAGAGGGAGAGAGAGAGAGGGGGGTTCGCTGGAGAGACGCAGGGCTGCTATGACCGAAATTTTACACTTCGGCAGCCATAGCTGGTGCGAGGAAGAGGCGCCGTGGAAGGAGGATGAAGGTACTGTGACTTCCAACAGTCATATTTTTATTTACTCAAATATTTGAGTTAGAATTCAGTTTGGGTTTGAGTTTAAGTAAAAATCAAATTTGGTATAGGCTTGGGTAAAAGGGTTGGAGATGAGTTTTTGATATTTTTTACCCAAATTTAAATTTGAGGAAGAGTTTTGAGTCAGGATTGGAGATGCTCCTATATCATATCAATACATCAATAACCTCGATTATCTTGATAGTATTACAGATCAACTATAACACAGATGATATGATTTATGTAAACTCTTAGCACAAATTGTCATATATCAATGTGTAAATACATTATTATTATGTAACTATGATGGAATTATCAAGTCAATAATAGGAGACCTCGTCCATAAATATGAGATTTTAATTGAATTATTGATATTGGGTAAAAATAGAAAATATATTTTTTAATGTGTTTTGCAAAATACTAACTCATAGAGGAAGCTATTAAAACTAGTCTACATAATACAGAGAGAGAAATTCAAAACCAGTCAACAAAATGGAGTGGGCAAGCAGAGCATTGAGCTTTGCAATGGACGTTGCCAACAAAAACGCAGTCATCAACGTATTCCTGTTAGGGTCGTTCACGGCGCTGAGCATCAGATCGGTAAACCAGCAGAATAATATCAAAACCCTAGAAACCGAGAAGGTTTCGCTGCTCAAAACCAACAAGGCCTTGAAGCAAACCATGTGGGATTGGAAGCAACAGCTCTTCGCCGAAGCCTCCGACGTCGACTCTGCCCTCGTCCCTCTTGCCCGTCTCAAAGCCATCTACGGCGAAGCCCCAACCTCACAATTTGGTAACACAAACCTTCCCATCTCTCTCTCTCTCTCCCTCTCTAATATATATGCAAATATATGTATACATGTATTTCAGAAGAGCACTTTCAGGTTTCGGGTTCGAACATAGAGAAATGCATCGATACCCATTTGTTAATATTAGGGACAGTGATAAGGGTAGAAAATCAAATTCCATATGTTTGTGATTGTTTACTAGATATGGTTCAAGGCAGTCTCTCCTTTATGCAGATGTATGTGTTCGATTATTTCTATTTTGTTGGGATTTTTGTTGTTGTTGTTGTTTGTTTGATTGTTGGGAATTTTGTACAAAAGTGTGTTCACTGTGTTTGATACTCGTTTTGTTGCTTGGCATGGTTTCTTCTATAGTTCGTCTTTTTGTAAGCCAATCTCCTCTGTAAATTTTAGTTTCATCAATTTATAGATAAGTGTAATTTTGAATATGTACTTCATAGACTTTCACTGTAAGTATTTCATCATTTAATTTAAGTTTATCGAGTTTATAAATTTAAAATTAATTTATTTATCTTTTCTCTCCTTCATTTAATATATTTCTTCCTGGAATGTAAATGGCATTATTATCTGGAATTGAGGAACATGAAGTTCTTGAGGGTGCATAATTAGAAGAAGAATAAAATCTTTAATATTAGTGTCTTGTCTAGTGGAAGAAAATTTTTATTTACTCTGCCTTTCGGTGTTTTATTACATAATCTAAGTCTTAATTTTCTGTTTTCTGTATGCTAATTTCTGATTGTAGAGTCTAATAGTCTCGTAACTTGATTTGATTCCATGCCAATGCTTTAGGATTTATAACACTAGATTTCTTAATAGTAGATTGTAAATTTGTAATAGTATAGTCTTGCCTAGGAGTAATATTAATACTCATTACTTTAACATGTATTTTGCTAATAACAGGTAAAGGTAAAAATCCTTCTGTTAAATTGAATTCATTAGTGTCAACGTTAAGGGTTAATGTCTGTAAAACATTTGAGTCTTAAGGAGAAACAGGAAAATTTGGGTAATAATTAAGATAAATTGGTCTGCAAGATAAACTAATTTCTACTATTCCTGATAAGGAATCATGTAAGCTTAAATGTACACAATCTTTTAAACAAATAATAAAAGTAGGGGCGATTTGGAATTGCTCTCTCTTGGTAACAAATATAAATATTCTTGTTCATTTGAAAGAGAAACATTTCGTTCTACTGTCTTAATGGAATAATATCAAATAAAATAAAAATATCCTATCTTATAAATTTCTTTAGAAGGTACTCTAATCTAATTATACAACTCTTTAACTCAATTTTCATAATGAATTTGGTTACTATTGACTATGGCTGTATCCATTTCAACAATTCTTGAAGAAGAACCACTGGAACATCCTAATCGTAAAGAATTACAACTAAATATCTTGTTTATCATACTACACTATCTCGTTTATCATACTACACAAGATGACTAACTGTTTATCACAACTTCAATTGGCAAACAAACGGCATATATAAGCCTTAGAATGCTGGTGGAGGTGATCAATTGATGTGCATTGATCACAAACAGTATACTCTGATATCATTTACATTGTAGGAGAGAAGAGATTAAATAAGGGAGAGAAAATATTAAATAAACCAGAGAACAGATATGAACTTTAAATTCCAAATAATCTTGATAAACTTATATTAATGGATGAAACACTTAGAATGAAAGTCTTCATCGTACAAATGTAAAGTTATACTTGTCTTAAAATTGGTGAAACTAAAATCTACCAAGGAGACTAGTTAACAAAAGAGAAATAAGAGATAATAAAATGGAAACTTTTGCTCATGGTGACTTCCTCTGTAGGTTTGAAGCCCTTTTGTCTATGGGAAAAAGGCAGAGCCGCAGAAGTGAAAATCTTTTTAAGTCTGAATAACTCACTGGTCGTAGGAAAAGTTAAAGTCATTGAGATAAAGAGTTGAACAATAAGATATTGTGATGAAATTGTAATGTCATATGAAGAATATGCTATTGTAAAAGTAAAGTTTGGAACTGTTACTGGCATATAAAACTCTTGAGTTGTTTGGTTGTCAAGAGTAAAATTGTCTTGATATGCAGAAAGTAAAATTGGATAAATCTAACATTTGAAAATTGAAATACGGCTAATCTTGAATTATTACCGTTGGGAAAAAATTGTTTTGAAACAATCATCTTCATTGGATTGTAATTAGACGAATTTCTTCCGTGACATCTACTTCATCGCCACTTCTTAATTGAGAAAGAAATTCTAACAATTTTCTTTTGTAATTTTTCTTTGATTTTGCTGCAACTTATTTAGTCTTGGAATGTACTCTTGAAAGAAGAAACTCGTGATCTGTGTTGACTGGATTTTTACAACTTTATGCGTTCTTGGAAAAATAACTACCGAATAGCTGGTCTACTGGCTTTGTGAGGGTTCAATTCACTCCAGTATTTAATATTTTTTGATAAGCCACTCCAGTATTTAATCTTAAATCTTCTAACTGAATTGAGAGGAATGGGAAAAGGTCCAATAGATGAAATATTTCATTCCAAAGAGATCCACACAAGAGGAAAATGGGTAAAGAAAATAAGAAAGAGGAGTCTTAGATTGATGTTTTGAATAAATTAAAAAAGAAAAAAAAAATACTGGAATGAAAAGAAAAGTCGTCTTGAACATTTGAAGGAAGAATCCTGGTATTTGCATAAAAAAAAAATGGAAATTTCAGCTTGAACATTAGAAAGAGGAATCCTGGTATTTGCAACAAAGTGCATTCACTATCTGTTGAACCATACTGCATAATCCAATTTATTATTAAATATTAATAGTAAAATGAAAACACCATGAATGACGAAAAGACAAATTCTTGGATAGCACAAAAATAAGAATTTAGAGACCTGTATGAAAATGCTCACTCAATGTGCTTAATTTAACTATTTGGCTCTTCTGTAGTAACTTTAGCTGAGGAAAGAGAAGGGGAGGGGGAAGGGAAATCATTCAATGGGGATATTGTATTTTCTTGAAAAGAATCTCAAGTTAAACCAGATATTATTTTAGACATTTAGATGAGCTGCTGTGGCGAATTTCTTTTAAGGAGTTCTTGTTTGGATTGTGCAATTTTATTATAGACGATATCGTCTATTGTCTAATTGCTTTTCCTTTTATAGGTGTGCAAGGAGATGCTGCTAAGGAAGATGCAAAATCACCTGACTCAAAATTTGTAGTATGAAGTTGTGTTTGCCAGTTCTTGAAGATACAGAAATTGTTGGATTTGGATTATTGATGAGTGAAATTTTTTCTGAGAGATTAAAAGCCTGTTGGATATGTCATCATTCCTCGTTGCATGCTGAACAGAATATAAATAGGGAGTAAAGTAGTGATGTAAAACCTATCTTATTGGAAGACAAAAACAAAATTTTGAGCATTGTCTGAGAACACTCAAACCTGGGTTGTGTTTCTTCAGTTTCTGTAAAAACTCACACTTTGGATGATAAAGAAATAATGATGAACATGTGTTTCTTGTTGGGAGAACTCAAAATCATCTTACTTTATTATATTATATTATATTATATTTTTATTCCTCTTCTTTTTTTTTTTCTCGAGTTTTAGTGCAGATGTATATGCGCGAGATCGGAAAGCAAATGATATTTGATTTACATTTTCATCTGACTGTAGTGGAGAATGTAATAACAGTACTGCTATTTAGAACATAGTGCAATGATTTCCAATATATCCATGGGATGTGCAGGCACTCTCTAGAGAACACTACATAAAGTTCACCTTCCAAATCAAAGGATTACTGAGAATCGGCTGGAGTTCGAGTTTCTGACAGCCTATAATGTCCATTTAAGATTAGCAGCTGCTTAATCAAATCATTCCATGCCAAGCAGATTGACTGCAATATGCAACATAAGAGCTTGAATGCTCCTGTAGAGCCCATAGTTTGAATTGGGTCTTGGGCATTTGTCACAGAATGCATGATTATTTTGTTTGCAGTGCAACCACCAATGATGAAGGTGTTTAATTTGTTTACTTTTCTATACTTTTCATAATGAAAGAAACAGACTATGAAGGCATCCCGATCTAGCCAACATATGCTTATATATCTTATGTAAGCATGGAGTCCAAATATAAATGTAGTATGTATATTTAAAAAAACTGACGGTTGGACTAGGCAGTGTACTTATATAAGCACATGCTGACTTAATCGTTTCTAGCGGATAAACTGCCATAAGACCATGTGTTTTTTTAGCGTAAAAGGTGATATATTTGTAACTCAAACAAAGTTCATTCTTTTCAAGAAATTGAATGTATAAGACATAGCTTTGCTGCTTTTTTCCTAATCTTTTGATCTAATCTTCTATTAATAAATAATTAGTAATTTTTTCTCTCTCAAGTTGTAAAGTGCTATAAAACGTCACATTTACATAATAATATACCCAGATAGTCTTCTTTAACTCTCGTTGCAAGAGATAATATCAATTTTTTCCCTGCAATAAATGCTTGATACTCACATGGAATGGACCGATGGGCATGGCATCACATCACAGGACTTATTCATTAATTCTATGTCAGAAAGACGGTATGTCAGTTAACATTCATGCTAATATTTTACAATTTTTAGGCTGAAGTGTAATAGGAATCATAATGGATTCTGTGCTTGGCAAAGGCGTGGTGGCACTTGTGCATATTGGATGGCAAGATTCCTATGAGGACTTCTTTATACGATGACTTATTATTTTGGCCAATGTAAAATGAGTATTTTGAAAAATTGACTGTTGGATTTAATATTCTTCCTATATATTACTGGTATGCCAAAAATTAAAGTGATCGGACCACTTGTTTCTCAAATACAAATTGGGAAAAATTAAATACTTATATAATGCTTAACAGTCTGTATTTCAGAAACCAGTGGTCCGATTACTGTGATTTTTGGAATACATACCATACATACGAAAAATATTAAAACCAACGGTCGGTTTTTCAAAATACCCATTTTACATTAGCCAAAAAATCAAGTCCTCGTATAAAGAAGTCCTCACACAAACGGGACTATATATATATATGGGACAGGTTTCCATTACCGTTTGTTTTACTACTATTTTTACCGCTTGTTCTAAAAACACTAGTGTGGGTCCAATATTTTAAGAAACCGACCATTGGTTTAGATACCATATTTATGTAAGTCATACATACCAAAAATCACATCGATCCAATGATTAGATTTTAAAATATCTCAATATAAAAAATTGCATTATTTCTTAAAATATCAAAATATAATAATTTTTCACTGTGATATTTTTCACAAATTGATTGTTGGATCATTGTGACTTTTTGCATACATGACATAAGTAGATAATCTAAACCAACGGTCAGTTTTTCAAAATATTGGACCCACACTAATATTTTGAAAACGAGTGGTAAAAAAAATGGTAAGGCAAGCGGTAAGGATAACGTGACCATATATATATATATATATATATATATATATATATATATATATATATATGGGGCAAGTTCCCCTTACATCTTGTTTTACATCTATATGTACACATCGTTTTCAAAATACCAATGTGTGTCGAATCTTTTGAGAAACTGACCATTGGATAAGGTTCATTTCTTGTGTATGTTACTTATGCCAAAAATCACAGTGATCCAACGGTTGGTTTCTAAAAAATGTCAATGTAAAAAATTATTATAATCAGAAACATCACAATTTTTTATTGTGAGATTTCTTAAAATCTAGCCATTGGATCATTGTAATTTTTGGCATAAATGACATACATAAGAAATTTATCTTATCCAGCAGTCGGTTTCTCAAAATGTTCGACCTACATAAGTGATTTGGAAACAATGTGTAAGTATAGATGTAAAACAAGATGTAAGGGGAACCTGACCCTATATATATATATACATAAATTTTTATTTGCAAACTTTTGTGAGATAATTATCAGATGCATGTTTTGAAAAAATGATTGTTGAATTAGATAATATGCATATGTATGGCATGCATGCCAAAAGTGTGATCTGACAGTCAGGGCCGGCCCTGAGATTTGGGGGGCCCTAAGCGAACTTCTAAAATGGGGCCCTACGTAGTACATAATGACACAAATTTTTTTATATAAAATATTTAACTACCATTTTTTATTATTGTATTTGTTAAAACACATATAAAGTTTGATGGTGCATATCATTACTATAATCATTTAGTAAAAGAAAACGCAATTACAAAAAGAGAGGTTGAATAAAAAAACATACCGGCTCAATTTCACTATCTTTTCACTATCTCCACTAATTACTAAAATAGCATTTATAACTCTTAAATCACGTCTAAAGTCTTAAATCAAAATCTAAAAATCTCAATCTCATAACAAAGGACAATAATATACTATAATACCAAGCAAACATAAAGGCCTAATTCCTAAATTAAAATCCCAATTAAATAAAAAATTTCAATCCCATATCATATAAATAATAATAATAATAAATTAAAAACAAATGGATAACTATAAAGAAAAAAAAAATTTGGTTACTTGCTTTCTTTGAGTTTTTCAAGTTAAGGTCTTTGGAGAGTGGAGACTCTAGGGAGGAATCAAAGGATAAGAGATGGAGAAACAATATATATTTTTTTCCCACAAGAGACAAGCAATCAACCAATCTAAGGGAGGGAAAAAGCCGAAAAGAATAGAGAGTTTTTTTTTTTTCCCTCACAAGAGACAAGTAATAAGGTAATCAAGGGAGGGGAAAAGCCGAAAATGATAGAGAGAGAAGAGGGAAAAAGAAAGGGAGACTTTTCATATGCCAAAAAGTCAAAAAAAATGGCAATCTTAAGACTTTCGTTTTGAAAGTTTCGGCACATGGGGACTACAAGTAATTAGAATTCATTTGGCAAAAGGCGGGCTTGTTGCATAGACTTTAAAATTAGAATTTGGGCCATTCTTCAAATTATAAGTCCAAGCCCAATCCTAAATATGGACTATGGTCTATGGAGAGGGGCCTTTTTTTTTTTGGCAGGGAAGTAGTATATATGGACTATGGAGATTGGAGAGGGTTTTTTTTTTTTTTTTTTTGTTTTTTTTTTTTTTTTTTTCTGCTGCTTTTGGTTAGGGCCGGCCCTGCTGACGGTTGGTTTCTCATATATATCATTGAGAAAAATTTTAACAGTTTTCAGCGGCCAGAGCTTTTCAAAGTTTGTACTTTAAGACTCTGACATTGGATTACTATGATTTTTGGCATACGTGACATCCATAAAAAAAATATCTAATCTAACAGTCAGTTTTTCAAAATACACATCCCACAATTAATTGAAAACCTCATGCTTATGCACAGAATCGGGACTATAAATATAGATATATTATTTTGTGTGATTTTTCATGCTAGTAGCCAACAATGTGATACAGAGTGTGATACAGGGTTTACAATCTGGCCTGAACTTTCTTCCCAGAATGCCTTCATGTTGACTCCATGATATTAATATGACAAAGGACTTAGTAGTAAGTCCAAAATAAATATATAAGAAATTACACCATTGGTGGGATCAATTAGCTGTCCACTTGTTTGAAGGGGAAAGAAAGGTAGGGAGGGAGAATATATGAAGATTTTGTTTTTAACTTAATTGGGAATCTATTCAAATTTCAATTATGAAATCCAATAGTTAAATGATGAATTTGCAGAATCATAGCACATAGAAAAATATAATTATATTTAAAATCTAATCAGCCCAAGTAGATATGGCTTATTCAAATGACCCATCAGGGTGTTACCCAATATTCTATTCAATAATCACCCCCTAAAAGGGGCCAAACCCAATTTTTGCAATTTAGAGGGGCAATTTTGTGATGTTTTCATAAATTAGAACACTGATATTTGTTGTGAAATAAGACAAAGTAACATAGAATTTTTTATTTTATTTTTAAATGTTGCTTTCCTTACCAGATTCAAGAATTGGAAATCAATTTTGCAATCCTAGGGATGGTGATATATATATATTTGGTTCTACTCCACTTTTGAAGTCAACCTTCACTTCATTGTCTTGGGAATACTTAACAAAGGCTTTTTCAGTTTTCAACACAAAAGTGGCACTTTAATTTGCTTCATTCTTAGTACACCTCACATCTAACTTTATTATAGAGCCAATAAAAGGATGATATAAAATGAAATTTTGGTATGGAGCCAATAAAAATATGATATAAAATACGTTTTATATATATATATATTCTTATGGAGGATACCCCGTTTTAACTAAAATTAGTTAAGATTCTTAAGCCATTAGATTGGAATCTTGAGATAAATAATACATTAAGTGAATGAGAATCCAAAAGCTTGTATTCTTAGCTGATTTTAATTAAAATGAGGTATAGGTGATAAGATCAGGACTCTCTCTCTCTCTCTCTCTCTCTCTATATATATATATATATATATATATATATATATATACACGCAGAAATGTTCCATTGGGGTTCAGACCCCATTTGGATAAATACGGTCCACTATTCATTGGGATAGTTGAGACAGGTATTTTGAAAAATCGACCGTTGGATTAAATACTCATGTTACGTATGTCGTGTCTGCCAAAAACCACAGTGATCCAACGGTTGATTTATGAGAAAACTGACTGTGAAAAAAACTGACATTTTATCGTTCATTAAGTGTCAGTTTTCTCATGAACGGTCAAAATATTCATGTTATGTTTGTCCGAAACGGTGCGTTTTAGAACTTGTGCGTTTTAGAATTTTAGCGAAACTGTGCGTTTTACAATTTTAGCGCAACTTCAAGTTGCACAAAGGATTTAGCTCAAATTCAAGTTGTGCTAAAGGAGTTGGTTTATTTTAAATATTTTTTTTTTTTTAAGTTGGCTTCAGTTGGGGCAAAATTGCAAAATTGCACCAAATGAAATGCTTAATTTTTTTTTTTCTTTTTACATAAAAAAAAAAAATAGAAATAAGTTTGGAAGACGACCGGTGGCGACCTTTGCAGCAGCCACGACCGGCGGGATCGTGTCCTTCGTGGAGAGCTTGGGTGTGCACCTGCAGCTTCGATTTTGGGGAGAACGAAAAAGGGAAAGTGAAAGAATTTGGGCTGTTCGCTTGGATCGCGTCTCATTGCAAGGATCCGCGTGTGGGATGGTTTTAATGAGGCAAGTAATCTGAGCATGATCCAACGGCCATCAGGTGCGCACCTGATGGCAGGATTTTCTTATATATATATATATATATATACACATCCTAAATTTCGGAAGAATTTACATTTGGTCTATATATAAGTTTCTTTAGATTTGATCAAACTGTCCAAATTTGATGTATAAACACTATTTGATCAAATCCAATATCATTATGCATGGACGGAATATAAATCCCATATTTGAAAATATGATCATTTTTAATGTATATATTCATTTCCTTTTGTTACTTTGCAATTTAAAATTTTAGTAGCCTATGCCATTATGGTATTGGTGGTGAAGGCACCATTAGAGGAGGGTTGGGTTTGGGGTTTCTCTTCCCATTGTTGACCTAGGAAAAAAACCAAGGAAAAATGATTAAAAAAAAAAAATTTGACTTCATAAATCTTATAAAAAAAAATTCCCTATTGAAATATCACAACATCATCATCATAATTAATTAGTTTTATTGGTAAATTTTGGGAGCATCATTTTCATATAGTAATTTTAGAGGGGGATTTTTTTTTTTTTTTTTTACTATTTTAACCTAATGAGTGGGGGGAAATCACCAAGAGGTGGGAAAGCTTGTTTTACAAGAAGGGCATACTTTACTTTTTTCCCAAGGGTACTCCTCTATTATTGTATTTAATTCCATATATGTGCCCTATTCCACTTTGCCCCAATATATAAGTGATAACACCTCCACCACTCATTCACAAATTTCCTTGACTGAAAGTCTCAAGCAATCTCAATGCACACTTAGACAGATCACATGTCCAGAAGTGCATCACAAGATTTTGACCCCAAACATGGCATATCTCTGCAGCCTCATCCTCATCTGGTGGTCCATGGGCAGAACCATCGTATGTTTTTTGTTAGGTGAACTTTTCTAATTTCTATTCCCAATATTAGTCAGTATACTGTATACAGACTGTCACAGTCTGTATCTCGTAAATCGACCGTCAGATCACTGTGATTTTGGCATGCCTGTAGTACATAGGAATAATATTCAATCCAACGGTCGGTTTTTCAAAACACCTGATTTACATTGGGCAAAAGACCAAATAAAAAAAAAATCCACACCATACATATCCCCTCCCTTCTCCAAATGTACAATTGTGTAATTCAATTATTGAATTATTATTATTATTTTTAAAAGAGAAGAAATAAGAGTTGCACAGCATTTGGACATCACTTTGAATCCTTCAAGTAAGACACTTCTAATGTAGGGTACTAAAAATAGCCGACATTTGTAGTAATTAATGGACGGTACAATGGAAATTGAACTGCTCAAATTAGGCGAGTCCAAGGGTCAATTCAACAGGCCACTTAAAATTATGAAGGAACTTTCTCTTGTGAGCACGTTTCTCAGTACACTAATGCTCAACTTGATTAATAGAAAAAGAAAAGAAAACCCACAAGGCGAATGCTGATGGTCAAAGTGTTGGTATTCCAATATGGAGGTTCTGTGTTCGAGTTTTGGGATTAGCTTTCCGGGCGCTTAGTAATTTAAGGTTGGTAGGACATGCCTTCAGTGACGGGTAATCAATTCATGGATCTGGGTGTGGGTATGAATTCCTACCACTATGCAAATCCACGACTTACTGATGTGTGTGTTGAAGGGCCGGTACACACATTCGGAGTTTGCCCCCTGATTCTACTCTAACTAATAATCGAACTAACCGTAACAGTCTCGATGGATAGAGGACAGACTGGGGGATTCATCCTTGTATCGAAAAAAAAAGAAGGAAAAGAAACAAAAAAGTTAAATAACTCTTACCATTTTTGTGCATTTAGTTATCACAAAAAAAATTGTGAACCCCATAACTAATTCTTTTTCGTAGGAAAATATTTATCCCAAAATACATTACATTTTTTAAAAGGAAAAAAATCATCTCTATTTTTTTACGACTTTCTTACAAATCAAACATTTAATAGAAAAAGCAAATTCCACAAATTTTTATTTATTTACTTTCTTTTACCTATACTTTTTTACCTAAATTTCTTAACAATCAAAAGCAACATAACTATTCAACACAAATGATATTGATGAAATAAAATGAACCCTCACATAGTGGGGTCTTAAGCTCTTTGATGTTGAATAGGCATGAATTTTTTTTACAATCCATGAATCCAAACTTCCCTTCAAATTTGAATTAAGGAATTAAAAGAAAAATGAAGGGAAGTTCCCATCAATTGGCCACAATGGAAAGCTCACCTTTTTTTAATTCTGATCATGAGAGCAGCCTAAATTGTGACTTTCTCTTCCACAGTGAAAAGGACATGTGTATGAGATGGGCTTTGTCTTTTAATATGGGTTCCAAAGGGAAGTGGGTCTCATTCAAAAGGATCTTTTTGGAATATTATTTGTTCTAAAGCACTCACAGTGAAAACAAGCATCTGTAATTACCTTCTTACATACAACAATTATGATTTTTATTTCCTCCATGTTCTGTTAGCTTAGCTTAGTAACATGTATTCCTCCTTCTTGGTATAGAATTTTCAGATTGGAGTATACAGAAATGTGTCGATATTCATTTGTTAGTATAAATGAAATATGAAGGTGGTATTTGGATGATACTTATATATTTGGGAGTGTGTCATGCATAAGTTTTACCTTGTGTGTTCTGATTTATTTATTTTTTACTCGTGTGAATCCCATACTAGTAAGGAATACAATGTATTTGCCCTTCATAAGTTGCATAACTCCTTTAAATTTTAGTTCATTTTGAAGGTGGTGTTTGGGTGAAGTTTATACATGTGGGAGAGTCTACGTATAGTATGTATTTTTTGTTGTTTTCCATAAATAAATAAATATTTTATGATTTTTATATATCTCTCTTGGATGTTTCGGTCGATTAGTTGATTTCGGACCTTATGATAAACAATTTGGGTTTATTATGAGGTACTGCTTCTTATTTTTTAACATTTAAAAGCAATAAAATGAAAGTCAAAATTTAAGTAGTACAAAGTATTGATTGTTA
>JAESVK010001186.1:154456-166886 GCA_017140935.1 Hamamelis virginiana
GAATGTATAAATTTATCCATTTTATTAGTTAACCATTTGTTTCTTTGGCTGCAAAATAATATTAGACTTGTTATTTTTTTATGTAGTATTTAAACTAAACTGCTAATGTGTCTACGAGCATACAGTGAAGTTTCGTGATTTTACTCTATAATTTTAATTTTTATGAATTATTCTCCATCCGGTAAATTAAATTTAGAGAAAGTTATATTTTGCCTCCTGAACTTTACGTCGTTTTCACGTTCGTTTCGATTGCAACAGTGTGCGCCAGAACTATTAGCAGTTTTCAAATCACACAATTTTATGAGTTTTTTTTTACTAAAAAACGGTGTTGGACTTGTCATTTTATTATGCGGTGTTTATCCTGGATCGCTAATAGTCTATAAGCATATTGGTGAAGTTTCATGATTTTTCTCAATATATTTTATTTATTATGAATTTTATTTACGATGAATTTTATTTATTGTATAAATAAATAATTCATAAAAAAAAAAAAAAAAAAAAAAAAAAAAAATATTGAAAAAAAACATGAAAAAAAAAAAAAAAAGGGCTAACATCATTTTCCAGTCATGGAACTATCGGCTAACTAATAGAATGGGGTAATTCACTAATTTGATACAATCAAATAATTCATGCGGCGCATTGATGTAATCGAAACCATAGAGAGCCAACATGAAAACGACTTATAGTTCAGGGGACAAAGTGTAATTTCTCATAAATTTATAATAAATAAAATATATTGAGAAAAATCATGGAATTTCACTGATATGCTTATCCACTCATTAGCAATTTATGATAAATACTGCATAAAAAAAATAATAATAATATAACAAACCTAATACAATTTTTCAAAAAAAAAAAAAAAAAAACCAAATGGCTACTGACAGAATAGGGTAATTTAATACAATCTAATACTTTATAAGGCATATTTCACGCATTCGAAAACCTAATGAAGTAGTGTGAAAAAGGCTAATAGTTCATGAGGGCAAAGTGTAATTTTTCTAAGTTCTTTCTACATCGTTTCTCAAAATGTTAGACTTGTATTGGTGTTTTGAGAACATGCGGCAAGGAAAACCCAACTCTTTTATATTATTATTGTAACTTCTTGGGATATCATAGACGATAAAACACCACACCTTATAAAATTAATGGAACTCGTATTACTTATATAATTTTAACTTGATAATTTGATTATTGAATGAACAAAATTTGTGAGTGATTTTGCTTATCTAATAACTATTTTAGGTAATAAGCTTCGACCCTTAGTAATAATAGGCTTGTGATGCTTATATTGTAAGGAAAATAAGAATGTTATTGAGTTTTAACTTCTAACTTTTTGACAAGGAAAAAAACATGTACATAATAGTTGGACAAATATAGACAATGCAGGCATGTTTAACTCATATGCTAGCTGGGTTGGGTTAGAGTTTAAGTTTTCAACCCTATTAGTAAAAGTAGTTTAAGATTTTGACTCGTGTGAGGTGATGTGTATGCTCAAACCGATGTGTATGCTCAAACAAACCCAAGCGCACCCTTTCGCCACTCTCTTGACAGTGTATTGCAAGAAAATTAATTTGGACTCAAATCTCGAATAACAGTATGCATAAAATACCTCTCGTTTGATGGAAGAGAAAAGGCCACTCTTGAATTGCATAATACTTATTTCATCTTGACAATTTATGTTTATTTGAATCTAATAAAAAATAAACCTATATAAACTTAAGAGTTAGCAAAGCCTAACACAACCCCAATCCAACTTAAAGTTGGTGGCTTTGAGTTTGTTTTGATTGTGTTCAAATCATGATTTTGTTGATCCGATTAATTTGTATAACACACAGAGGTTTTTGGTCGACTTGTATGTTTTGTTTGTGACCCGTTTAATAATCATTATGTGTTGAAACACATTTGTGACCCGGGTTGAAATGCCTATCTATGCTTATTGATTGTTATATATCCATCAATTTGTTGGATATTATTAGATATATTTTATGTAAAATCGATCATTAGATTTGACTTTTCTTATGAATATCATGTATGAAAAAAATAAATACAGTGATTCAATGTTAGTATCTAAAAATACAAGTTTCGAAATATTATAACTGTTGAAAACTGTCACCATTTTTCATGATAATATATCGGAGAAACCAACCATTGGATCACTGTACTTTTAAACATATATATCAATATAAGAAAAGTATTAAATTTACCGGCTAGCTTTTTAATATCATATTCCACAATTAGTAAGAGACATCATATGACTTTAACTAAAGTGTTTGCACAAGATAATTCACGTGCACCTGCTATCCATATTTTATATTTTTTAGAATATAATGTACATTATAGTTCGTGTATGATAAATGATTTTAAATGTTTTATTTTTTTAAATAAGTAAATAAATTTATTTAGATTGTACACGTATCGAGCAAAACTCAACATGAACATTTCGTGTCATGTTAGTTGTTTAATAATCCTATTTTATTTTATATTTTGGAAGAATTGATATGATTAATAGATGAATCTTATTTTAATCGACATGTATATTGAAATACACGTGTCTCAAAATGATATGAATGTATATATAAGACATGATAATATAAGGTCGGCCTTACGTAAAGTTGCGTAAGGTCGGCTCCATATGGTTAATTTTAGATCACAGTTTATAAAACTGACCGTTAGATTAGATGCCCCTCCTCTGTATGTCATGCCTGCAAAAAATCACATTGATCTGACGGTTGGTTTTTGAAATATGTCATTGTGAAAATATGTAACTTATTTGTTATTCAATATATTACCATTTTTTTAACGGCAATTATTTCAAAAACCAACTGTCAGATCACTGTGATTTTTTGCAGGCATGACATACAGAGGAGGGACATCTAATCCAACGGTAAGTTTTACGAACTGTGATATAAAATTAGCCATATGGAGCCGACCTTACGCAACTTTGCGTAAGGCCAACCTTATATTATCATGTATATATATATATATATATATATTTATTTATTTTTATATTTTTCAATTGTCACTCGTACACTCCCACCAAAAAAGAGAAAAAAGGAAACACGCCTAACAGGACCGGGCTGATCAGTTCCTTGACCCATTGACCCAGCCCTAACATTCGGGGCACCACGAGGAACGGCAACAAAATCAAGCGTCAGTACGGAAGCGGGAAACGTGAAAAACGAACCCCACAAGCCACCGGCCACCGGTTCACCCGGTAGCAACTATCGGGTCTGGCTATTATTTCGTCTTTTTTACAAAATTTATTTTATTATTTCTTTAATAAGTAACCATCAAACCCAAACGAAAATCACATTCGGAAGCGGGAACAAACTTCCCGATTCCCTCCAAATTTCTCTCTCTCTCTCTAAATCATATTCCGTTATTCCCAGTTCTCACAGTCTCCTCACTGAGCTCCCACAGATCCCTCACTGAACCCTCACAGTCTTAAACCCTAATTATACAAACAATCTAAACCTAGCTGCTGATCTCATGGAGAAATCACCTGTACAAGAAACGCCAGCGACGGAGGAGAAAGACGGTAACTTCCGGCCGCCTGAACAGAGATCTGTTCGCCGGCGACTGATACAGTCAACGCTATTCCCACATAGGCCTCAAGACAATGTGAAAGATGTGGAAGCAAAACAAGACGATGACAATTGCGATGAAGATGAAGATGATGACGAGGAGTATTGTGGGAGTCAAAGCAAGAAGAAGAGAAAACGAAAGGGAAAGGCAATGCCTCAACCTAGAGTTTCTAAGAAGGTGAATTACGTGTGTGTGCGTGCGCGTGTGTCTGTATTTATTCTCGATGTTTATTGGTATGAATTTTTGTTAAGGTTTGTTAGGTTAATTGCGAGAACTATATTGCCAAGTAGTCTTAATGCTCATTCAGTGTCTCATTGTGATGTTTGCATTATATATATATATATATATATATGTATGTATGTATGTATGTAATTGGTTGTTGAGATTTATGCTTTTAGGGGCTACTTGGATGTTTGAATATGTGGTCTATATATATATATATATTTTAACCTAAATATAATTTTGTTAAGATGTATGATTAGTTATGGGAATTATTGCAACGTACGAACTCCGTCTGCAAAGTAATTTATTGTGTTTGTTATGACTGAATGATGCATTGGACAAATGGCTTTCTACCAAGTATAGTCCTTAAGGCATCCAAAGTTAATTTTTGCTGTCTGTATTTTTATTTACTTTCTTGTCAATTTGTTCTCAATGGTATTAATTTTATGCACCTTGGTGCTTGATAAACAGGTTGCTGTAAATGGCAATGAGTCTCCAAACGGGAAATTGGATGGCATAAATACCCCAGTTGCTGTTAGTAAGTGATCACCATGTTCAATTTATTTATTTGGGTTTCCTTCTCGGTTACAGACTTTGTATTACTATAATATTGAAGAATTAAAACCACCGACTTTGCATCACACTGTAATCCCCCTGCCTTTTTTTTTTTTTTTTTTTTTTTGCAGGGTCTGATTTTTTTGTAAAAGTTTCTAAGAGACAGCTTCAGAAAAAGCAGCAGCAATGCGTTGATTCACCAGAAGGAAACGATAAAACCCCTTCACCTTCTGAATCTGTGGCCAGTATGTTGATTTTCTCATTTTATGTTGCCAAATTGTTTTGTTTTGTATTTTTTAGGAAGCCCTCCCCCTTCCCTTAAATATCCTCCCAACCCTTATGAAGCTTGGTTTCCAACTTGGTCTTTGGTATACAACCACCAAGAGACTTTACCAGCAGGCTAGCCAACACCTTTTTTGCCAGATTGTTTTACGATAGCCTCTAAATCATCTAGATGGCGCACACACACACATGACGATACAAAGGGCTTTTGTTGGAGAAGATACTCGAGAACAGGGCGTTCTTGGAGATAAACAGGCCCTGTTTGGCAGTTAATAAATGGTGGTTGTGAGCGACTGTTCTCACAATCACGACTAGCCTTCAAAAGAGATGGGTTTTTAGACCTGCACTGCTTGACATTTTCTTGCAAAATTCAATGATTCTTCGCACAGCAGCACAGGTCACCCAACACATGATTGATATTCATAGATGTAAACGAGGCTTGTGCCAAGTGACACTCTTGGCCAGTGAAGACAAGGTTGATGACCATGGGTAGGGCTGAACAGGGCCAAGTTCAGATTATGATATCTATCAAACCCTTGGTTGTGTGAAACCCCCGGTCATCGTGAAGCCATCTTGGTCCATGGTTGGGCCCTGTTGTAACTGGGCTAATCATTAGAAGTCCATGATCAAGGCTACATTGGGAGTGATTATGTCTAAGAGTGGTATTACAGGTGTGAATGTTTCTAAGTTGGCTAGTTTGCTTGGGTGTAATGTTGAGAGTTGGCCTTTGAAATATTAGGGTTACCCGAGGAAAATTCAAGAGCTTCTCTTTTTGGGATTCGGTCTTTGAAAAGATAAGTAAAAGGTTTGATGGTTGGAAGAGATCTTTATTGTCTAGTGGGGGAAGCTTGAATCTCTTGCTAGTGGTTTTGTTAAGCATCCCTGTTTATTTTTTGTCTCTTTTTAGAATACCTTTGATGGTGGCTAAGAATATAGAGAAATTGATAAGAGATTTCTTGTGGAAAGGTTGGGGAGAGGGTAAGATGTCCCACTTGGTTGGTTAGTTGGGACTTGGGATATTGTCTCATTTTTAATATAAGTTTGTTGCTTATCCAAAAAAAAAAGAAGAGAGGCTACATTGACAGTGCAGTTTTGCCACCAACATGGAGTGTGTGGGTATGATACATTATAAAAAGAAAAAAAAAGAGAGGTTACATTGAGAGTGCAGTTTTGCCATCAACATGGAGTGTGTGGATTGACCTGTGTCATACCCTTTTGAAGCAGTATGTTTGGCTTCACTTCTTTGAGGTTGGTCAAGGGGCCTGGAGTAAACGTCATGCAGAAGAGTATCCTAAATATGCACAAATTTTTTATCAAATGAAACCTTTACTTATGTCATATTGTCTTATAATATAATAATTCCTTAATTATTCGTGGAAAAAAAATGCAAATAATGTTTAAATTATTTGAAAAATTCACTGTAGTTTTAGAATGACAGCATATATATATATAAAGACATGCATTTGTTTTCTCTCAACACATTCATTGTTTTTCTATAAATCATTTGCAATATTTCCCATCACTGCATTTAATTCAGAAATCCCGAATTTGTCACTGTGTTCAAAAACAAGAAAGCTGAAGCCCATATGAAGGCCTGAGATCCCTCTTTTCCTGACGAAGGCAAAGAAGAAAAGTTCAAAAAAACAACTTTCCTTTACATAAATTGGTTTTCCTTTTGAAATGAGGATTTCTCACCACTTCAATTACCTAGGAGAGAGAAAGTCATTCGAAGGAAGCTAT
Source organism: Hamamelis virginiana (assembly GCA_017140935.1). NCBI lineage: Eukaryota > Viridiplantae > Streptophyta > Magnoliopsida > Saxifragales > Hamamelidaceae > Hamamelis > Hamamelis virginiana. The sequence continues at coordinate 160,841 of JAESVK010001186.1, forward strand.
TTCACATTCTTAATTGGAAGGCCACAAGTAAATAACCCCTAGAATATGACAAAGTTTTGCTTTCCTTTCGAGCCCCTTTGTGAAATGCCTAATTTATGGATATCTTAACTTAAGCTACTTGTATTTAAAGTTCAAACCCCTTTGAGGCAAGTTTGTAATAGCGGAATATAATTCCTCCTCGAGGCATTTTTGAAAGTAAATCTAATTATTATTATTATTATTATTTTGACATTAGATTTTATACTTGGTTTACTATATGCAATTACTCTTTGCTAATTTTATTGGTGAATAAATAATATCTGATCTCCATACTCTATCTCTGAAGAAACGAGTAGCCCTCAGCAGTTGAAGGAAAAGCGGAAGGTTAATACTACACCTATAAAAAATGTAACGCCTAATGGCCTGAAGGGGACACACTCGAGGCAGGTATCAACTAATCCAATGCTGAATGAGCATGCATCACAACCAATGCCTGATCTACGGTTAGAGGCAAAAATGATAGCTGAGGTTAGTCATCCTTGCCTTTGTGCTCACTAGTTTTACTTCTCCATTTTCCTTAGATTCAGACCATGTTGTTGGACTTTGGTCAAGATGTGTTGTATCTTCAGAGTACTTTGATCCTTTATCCAGTCATTGATGGGTGTCTGCTGGGTGTTTCCTAACTTAGTGAAAGATTGTTAGTGATTGGTTGATCCAAGGTGGTGATAGAAGAAGGAAGGTCATATGGAATCTTGCGCTACTTAACCTTCTTTGGGTTGTGTGGAATGAGAGGAATAGAATAATTTTTGAAGATGTAGAATGTAACTGGGAAGCTTAAGGAGATTCTCATCAATACATTTTTCCTTGATTTGGGGTCGAGGCTCTTAGAGTTCCTTTTTTGGACTTTTTTTTATTGTTGTAATTGGGCATGAGTTTTATTCCGTTTTATACTTTTTGTATACCAGCTAAAGGCCTTTTTGTTTTCCTTAAATGAAATTATTACTTATTACAAACAAATTTTGTAAAAAAAAAGAGACAAGTTTGTATCAGTCATAGAGCTGATTGTGTACCTTCTGCTCTGATTATGTCCATTTTAGTCACTAATTGGTTGAAGTTAAATGTACTGCCTGGATTTGTCATTATAATCTTTGGAATTTTCCAGTTACATGAAATGGAAGTAACTCTTGATTTGTTTTATATTCATCATTATTACATATGCTTTTTAATTTTGTAACTCTTAAGTATCCTTCTTTATCAGGAAAATTCACGAAGGTTTGAAGGAAGGCAAATACATCCATTTTTCTCATCGTGGAGATCGAGTAAGAGATATCAAGAGATGACTGAAGTGGGAAGTAATTCGTATTCTGTTGAGAGACAGGATACAAGCATTACCTTAGGCCCAATTCATGTATTTGAAACAGTTCAGGTATTTGGTTGAGCTATGTATATAACAATTTCGAATTCCTCTCTAATGATATGTATTCAATTAGCCGATATTGAATGTGAACATTCATATCCATCTTTCTCACGAGGATGAAACTCAAAATTTTGCTTATGCAGAATGATGCCATGTCGCTTGATTGGAAAGATTGGAAATTTTGTGAGAGAACCTCTATCAGTACCAGTTGTGGTCTAGAAAGCACGTTCTCATCACTCTTTCAAGGCTCTGTTGAGTCCTTACATTTTGATAACATTCTTGGATTTTCAGATCCCTCGGTTGCATCATTTCTTCCGAATGAATTGTTTTTGGATCAGTGTTCTAGTCAACAAGAATGTTTGCATGCACCGACAGGCTTTGCTGTGTTAGCTGATCAGCAAGAGGTATGCTATCAACTGTTAAAGACAAAGAAGTAGTGCACATTGCATTATTTAAACTGGATATATTCTGTCTTTTTTAAAAGGATATTTCGTCGCCATCATCTGAGTTTTTGTTTTGTAACTACCTGTTACATTTTGATTTTGAGTCTTTACAAATACATGCTGACAGGAACGCGAAATGGACAAAGTTGGTTTCATCTCTGGGCATGCTGGTCACTTAAAGAACACAGATGATGAGCAGCCGAGTACGTTTCTTCAGGAAAGGTTAGGATGTTTTAAAAATCTTATTGGCATTTGTTTATGCTTGGGCTTACTTTAGTTACTTATGTTTTGTTTGGGAATTGAGGTTTATCAGACATTTTTCTTGTTATTTGTTGCAAATTCTCTCACAATATGTTTGAGTTATTTTGAAATTAAGATTTTCAAATACTATCTCTTCTAGTATTTATCCAGCACCCATGTCAGGGCTTGAGAATTAAGTGTGTACTGGTGCATCTAGCTGTTGCTTTGATTAATAACACCAATGAGTGGTAGAAAAGAGTAAGGATTATTTTGAATTTACAGCCAATAGTTAATGGTTCCAATTTGTCCTTAATTTTTGCTTTTGTGATTGGATCCACATTTAAGTTCCCTCCCCCTCCCTCTCTTATGTGTAATAGTCTTTTCTTCTTGTTTATCTGGTTCAGTTTATTGTGGCTTAAAAGAGCATTGACAGGACCAGAAAAAAAAAAACCGAGAGAGAGAGAGAGAGATCTTGTTGGCTGTTGCTCAAAACATTATGATTGTATGATCATTAAATATTATTGTACAGTTGATATTTATTGAAACAAATGTATGTCTATTGCTTTTGTCTGAAGTTATACCTTTATCGTTTGAGACATTTTTCACTGTATGTTAACATATATTTTTACAATAACCTCGATAGAAATTACTATATTGATGAATTACTTTTCATTCTGTCTGTACATATGCAGGATGATGTCTTACTATCTTGATTGTCATAATTTGCCTGAGAATAGATTATGGACAAAAAAGTACCAGCCAGAAAAGGCCACAGAGGTCTGATTTCAAATTAGTTTTTTTCTTTGTACAGTAGATATCTGTTTCAGCATGCTATGGTCCTTAATGTAGAAACATGTAATTTTTTCCTCAACATAGAGAAAGTAGGTTTTTCCCCCATTTGTCATATTTTTTCTCCTGCCTGTAACTCTATTTCTCTGGTGACATGGTCCTGCAGGTATGTGGTAATGGAGAATCTGTGAAGTTTTTGAACGAGTGGCTGCATCTTTGGCATGAAAGAGATCTTCGAACTGGCAAATATTCCACTAATGATGCTAAATGCATTGTGCAAGATGAAGATTACAACTTTTATGAAAGTGGCTCTGATTCAGAAAACATAGATGAAGAAGCTAAGCTGAAGAATGTTCTCTTAGTTACGGGACCAGTTGGGGTATGCATATACTTTAATCTGGATTGCACAATATTTTTTTCTTGTTACTACTTGCAGACTTGCAATTTGTAATATTTTTCTGGTTTTCATAATAGGACTTGCACCTGGAACCATCATAATTTCATGTTTAATGAACCATAGAATGTCTACCAATGCGTGCAAAGTTCTTTAACTTTTGCCTAGGATGATAGGAATGGTGAACTCTTTAGTTGGTGCTATCACGGCTACTAATGGTCTTTTTCTAAGGTGGGAGGAATGGAGGATTGTTGTTTGTTATTTTTTTTTCTTCTTTTAATTTAATTTAATTTATTTTTAAGGCATCATTTGGGGATTTTTGACACTATAGCTTTAGTACCAATCTCAAACGTGATGTGACATGGAAAAAGGTTTTGCTAATTTTGAAATTTCTTAAGATAGTAGAGAACTTTCTTACGTATATGTTTAAGACAGAAAACAACTTTGAGCACAAAATCATTGAATGGATCTCAGTTAAGGGTGGCGATTCTAGTGGTTTCAGAGGAGGAGTGGCTAAAGAGTTGATAATGGACTCCTGTGAACTTCTCAAGAGTATACCAAAGGTTGACAACCTTCCTCTTCTTCATTTGTCAAAGGGTCAAATGGAGAATTTATCAATATTGTTTGAGGAATGTGTTTTGCTATTACTGATCTTGTAGGAAACAAGGGCCCTGGTCTGAATGACTTTAATCTGGAGTTCTTCAACAAGTGCTGGTGGATCATAAAAAATAATTTTTGAGTTTACTTCCAAATTTTGGAGGGAAGGTGGCTTTCCTAAAGGTGTTAATTGTACTTCTATTATTCTCACCCTTGCAAGAAGGTGCAGATTATGCAAAAAATTATTGCCCAGATAGCTTGGTGGGAAGTTAGTGTAATATCGTCTTGAAGGTTCACTCCTACCACCTCAAGAGGGTTATGTTTTTGTGGATCTCATTATGGTGCTTATATTAGTGGCATACATTCTTGAGTAATTTTTGTAAGATTTGATACGGAAAAGGCTTGCGACCCTGCGCGCATGGATTCTGGGATAATCTCTTCAATAGGCCGGGCTTCGACTAGAGATGGGGCTGTCGAATTCAGGCTTTTCTTCATTATTATATGTACAAATCTAGTGGGTTTCTTTAAGAGTTCTAGAGGTTGAAACAAGGAGATCTGCTTTATCCTTTCTAGTTCATTGCTTTCATAGAAGTCTTAAGTAGGATGCTTCATGCACATGCAAATGAAGGTGGGTTTATCACTGGTTTTCGTGTTATTTATTTATTTATTTGGGGGGGGGGGGGTTGGCAGACCTCCTATCTCCAATTTATTAATGATACTTTGATCTTCAGTGCTGCTTATAGTAATCAACTGGGGTACACCATGGTTTTACATTAAAAAGAGTTCTGTCATTGGCATTGTTGTGTTGGTAATTTCCTTGAATTTGCTTTGAATCTGGATCATGAGGCAGTTTCTCTTCTGATTTACTCTTTAGGCCTTCCCTTGGGCATGGGATGTAAAATATCTCACCAGTTTGAGAAAATTTTTGTTGAAAATTGGGGGACCTCTTCCCTTTTTACTTGCTTGGCAATGCTACGCAAAAAGAAAAAGGGGGGGGGGGGGTGTCTAATAAGAAGTAGCCTATCAAATGTTCTCGCCCCATTTCTATTCTCTTGTTTTGGTTGCATTGATGCTCGAAAAAGATTTGCAGAAAATTTCTTTTGAGGGGTGTGGATAAAGGGCTTTTAATACCAGTTGGTTGATAGGGATTCAATTTTCTCTCCTAAAAACCAGGGGGGTGTTGGTGTTCAATGCGGTGTCCCTTTTAACAAGGTTCTCATTCGGAAATAGCATTGAAGCTTTTTATTTTATTTTATTTCAGAATAGTGCAAATTTTAACAGAAGTTGGGATACAAATTGCATATCTTTTCCTCATGGCTATGGTCTTTTCTTTTCTTTTTTCTTTTTTTTTTTTGGGGGGGGGGGGGTGAGGGAGTTTCTGTTAGTGGCTGAGGATTTTGGGAGGCACTGCCTAATGGTTAACAATTGCAGTTTTTGACTAATTGATGGCGCAGTAAAAGTCCTCTCATGAATACTTTTCCCTCTCTTTATGCCACAACTGAAGAAAAAAAATGTTTATGGCATTCTATGGGAGCTAAGGGTCAACCCTGTATCATGGCATTTGTGGTTTTGGAAAAGCTTTTAAGGTAAGGAGATTTGGGAAGTTTCCTCTCTTATTGAGATGCTATTTAAGTTAGGGTTGTGGAAGAGGTGGAAGACAGAAGATGATGGATGCCTAGTTCAAAAGGGCCATTCACAGTTAGATCTTTGTTTATCTAGATTTACATGCCCTGGTTTATGGTTTTGTCCCTTTTAGAATCATCTGGCCCTTTGTCATTCCCCCAAAGTTTGCTTCTTCATTTGAACAGTTTTCTTAGGCAGGACTTTCACTGTGCATCAGCTTCACCTTAGGGCTTTGAGATTAGTAAATAGATGCAATATGTGCTTGGCCTTAGAGGAGTCGTGGACCATTTGCTTATTTAATGTTGTTATGTCTCTGCAATTTGGAACTTATTCTGGCTGCGTTCGGTGATTATTGAGTCTACATTTCCCAGGAAGCTCCATGGGTGTTGTCAGTTTGAGGATTTTAGTTCCAGAGGCAAGTTTTTGTGGAGGTTTTTCTCATATGGTTCTTTGCGGAGTCTATAAAAAGAAAGGATTTTTAGACATTTTAAAGGGATCTCCTCAAATGTGCCAATAATTGAGGAGAAAATCTGATGTTGGATGTCCAATTGAGTTTCATCTTCT
>JAESVK010001186.1:171886-214321 GCA_017140935.1 Hamamelis virginiana
GGCAAAATATAACTTTCTCTAAATTTAATTTACCGGATGGAGAATAATTCATAAAAATTAAAATTATAGAGTAAAATCACGAAACTTCACTGTATGCTCGTAGACACATTAGCAGTTTAGGTGAAATACTACATAAAAAAATTAACAAGTCTATTATTATTTTACAGTCAAAGAAACAAATGGTTAACTAATAAAATGGATAAATTTATACATTCTAATAATTTAGAGAACACATTGATACAATCGAAACCATAAGGGAGTAACGTGAAAACGACTAATAGTCCAGGGGGCAAAGTATAATTTTTCTAAAAAAAACTATCATATTGTTTTATTAAGGTGTAATCTCCCCCTCTAAAAAAAAAAAAAAAAAAACCAACACAAATATATATATTTTTTTATCAATTAGAAACAAAAAGTTTTTTACAATGAAAACTTATAAAATCTAACGATTAAATATTATCATGATTTTTGGCATGCATAAGAAGGGGATATAATTTATTAAACCAGTGATTAATTTATCAAAATGCATATTATAGATAGTGTTTTAAGAACGAACAGTAAAAACGACGATGGTAAAGAACACCCGAATGAATATAAAATGACATGTATTAGATGCTTGCAAAAATTTTATGAGTTATGTTATTTCATGAATCTTATTATGAACTATGAAGAATGAAATAAATTTGGTGCATAAATCAAACGGAGGAGCCTCACGGGATTTAGATCGGGTAAAAACAGCCATAGACCCACAATTTGCGGAATACCTCCAGGCTCCAGCGCGATAAAGTTAGCGGGCATATATGTTTTGTCCGAGCTGCAAGAAAACACCGCCAAAAGCATCAGCTAAAAAATACTTTGAAATGCTGTTGGGGTCCACTCAAGATGCCGAATAAATAATTTTGTTAAAGTATGAAAACTTTACGTTACCTAAACACCCTTTACGTTCTTAAATGGCAAACGCTTTAAGATGTTGCCGTTTCAGGGAATGACGTCGTTTTAATTTGGAATTTTTTAATTTTTATGAGGATATAATAGTCCTAAAAACTTTTACAGTGTAGACTCTAAGATCGAGAATCTGACTGTTGTCTGCTCCCTCTGTGCGATACATTTGTCTCTTCCAGTCTGCTCCCATTCTCCCTATTTGCACTTTCCTTTCCTCCGGTCAATTCTTTCTCTATCTCTAAACTCCACTTTGCTCAAACCCTTCTCTCTCTGTATTCATCCTGGTATTCTTGGAATGATAGTATCAGAAAATGAAAACCAGACCCTAAAACCCTGAACTCCCAAACCCTCTTCCCACAAAAAGCCTATTTTCAAATATCAAACAGTCTCTCTCTCTACATATCAAACACCTTTTTTTTTTGCTTCCTCCTGGTCTTCTTGGAATGGTACCAGAAGATGAAAACCAAACCCTAAAACCTTGAAACCCAAAACATCTCTTCCCAAACTGAAACCAAAAGCCCCATTCTTTTCAAATATCAAACACATCTTCTCTCTCTCTCTCTCTCTACACATATACATATATATACAATCCTAAAACGGTAAAACCCTGCCTCTCTCTACTTTAGAGAGAGAGAGAGAAACAAGAGAAACCCTTTAATCCCCAAAATGCCAGCTGAAAAACCGATCTCACTCATATCTCACACCACTTTCTTCTTCTTCTTCTTCATAGCAATCGTGACCAATGTGGGTCATGTAAACTCCAAATCGACCATTGAGCCATGCTCCAACTCTGATTCCTGCAATGCAATGGTGGGTTACACTCTTTACACTGACCTTAAAGTCTCCGAAGTCGCCACTCTCTTCCAAATCGACCCAATTGCTCTTCTCACAGCCAACGCCATCGACATCTCATACTCCGACGTCGAAAACCACATTCTCCCCTCAAAACTCTTCCTCAAAATCCCCATTTTCTGCTCATGCGTCGATGGCATTCGCAAGTCTGTAGCTACCAAGTACAAGACTCGCCCCTCCGACACCTTGTCGACGATTGCCGATTCGATTTACTCGGGTCTTGTATCCGCGGACCAGCTCCGAGAGGCGAATTCGATATCGGATCCTTCGGTTCTTGATGTGGGGCAAACACTTGTTGTTCCTCTTCCGTGTACTTGTTTCAATGGGACTGATAATTCGTTGCCTGCAATTTATTTATCGTATGTGGTGAAGATGGTGGATACGTTGGCTGGAATTGCGGCGAAATATTCGACTACTATTACCGATTTGATGACTGTTAATGCTATGGGGAGTACTTCGATAAAGGAAGGAGATATACTTGCAGTTCCACTGCCTGGTAAATTGCCTAATTGAGTATTATCTAAGTTTTTATCTGAATATGATGCAAGTTTTATGTGCATTTTATGGGTTCTAATCTGTTCAAGATGGCACCTGCATAAATGAATGTTTGTGCTTTTCTTATTAAAAGTGACAGTGGTGTTACTTAAATGAGTGTATTATTGAAGTTTTGATTTCACTCGGTTCAACATGGCACCTGGTTTAAATGAATTCGTGTGCTTTAATTGTTAAAAATGATGGCGATGTTGCTTATTGTTGGGCTGTTTTCTTTCGGGTTGATGCATTTGATTCATGGAATTGCTGCTTTCACTGTTAATGAGTTGTTAATGAATGGCTTGGTGGTTGAGCGTGTCCGTTGTTTCTTGGATTGCAGCCTGTGCATCTAATTTTCCAAGATATTCCTCTGATTACGGCTTGATTGTGCCGAACGGGAGCTATGCCATCACTGCGAGTCATTGTGTGCAATGCAGTTGTGGGCCCGGGAATCTCAAGTAAATGAGCGACTTTGCTTGTGTTTTGGTTACATTTGTAGTTGATTCTGAACTTCTCGAAAATATACATGGCTCTTTATTCATGTAAGACTTTGATGTTATCTTACTTGGTTGTGGGGTTTAAACAGTTTATACTGCATGCCGGCTTCATTGGCGGTTTCTTGTTCGAGCATGCAATGCAAAAACAGTAACCTTATGGTTGGGAATGTTACGATGCAACCAAGTACTGCTGGCTGCAATGTTACCTCTTGTGCTTATGGTGGTTATGCCAATGGCACCATTATCACTGTGTAAGCCTATTATCTTGATTGTGTTTTCTGCAGTGCTTTTTTTTTTTTCCTCGAATTTAGTTTCTGTAAATGTTTATCTATTTATTTATTTACGGTTTAACTCTTCAATTCTACTATGTTTCCTCTGCAGGCTGTCCACGGCTCTTCAACCACGATGCCCAGGTATTGATCAAATGCTATATAATCAGGAGCGTCTAGAAAGCACAAGAAAACTTAAATAATTGACTTTTAATTTGGGTATTTTCATGTCTATTGGAAATTGAATCAGTCTACTTTGTTATACTAATCAATGTTTAAAATAAAGGCATATAAGGGTTTCAAACTTCCAATTAATGGCATGATTTCTATTTTGTTTTATTAGTAATATTATTTTGATGATTGAGGTAAAAAAATCCATTTTTTTTTTCTTTTTTTTGGTACGATGCATTTTAAAACTTGATGGATTAATTTAATTCTCACGTGGTGTTCAAACGGTGGATTTGTGTTATATACATAGCATTTAGACGGGATCTCATTTCTATTCATGTATCGTCGTTTTGCTGATTTTGCAGTGACTTCATTTTAGATAATGAAGTCATGGGTTTTAATGCTAATGAAATTGAAAACATTTCATATCCATATGGTGTCCAAACTCCAATTGACATGAAGCACGAAATTGAAAACATTTCATATCCATATGGTATCCAAACTCCAATTGACATGAAACTTTTTTATACTGATTTCTCTCTCTCTCTCTCTCTCTCTCTAGAAATGAAGGTTTTTTTTTTTTAATTTGTTATGTCATTTAAAATGGTGCAGGAATACAGCAATTTCCTCCACTTCTTGCTCCACCTTCTTCAGTAATCCGGGACTCAGTGCTCGCACCATCACCTTCACCTCAGTCAGCTGGTGCTGGAACAACAACGCCCAAGTCTTCACAAGGTCCCACATCTGGGTTACTTCCTGGATTTATTACCCCAGTCGCAAGTGGTCCTAGTGGAAGTGCCTCTGATGCTTGCTCCTTGGTAAATCCATTAGCAAGTTTTCCGGTTGCACTTGTGTTATGTTTGTTTGTCAAGTTCCTGGTGTCAATCTCATTGTAATTTCCTTGTCAGCTGTCTGCCTAGATGGTGGGGATTTGTTCTTCATGGTAGACTCCTTTCTGTTAGATCCCATTTGTCTGTTGTATTTAACATTTTTATTTTTGTTGCTAGACTGATTTCTGGACCCGGCAAACCAGGGAATTTTTTTTATTGGGTCTTGCATTTTGTTTTGCTCGATTGCCTTACCCTGTACTGCGAGATATGGGCAGTTGCCCTTTCTGTAATCTATTGTTGTGATCATTATCCAAAGTCTTTAAGATATTGTTTGGGCAATTGCACTGCTTTGTTCAGCTTCTGTGATTGTAGATGTTGAATCAAGCATCCTTCTTTGTCAATCTTGTCTTACTCTTTATATTGGAAACTGTCTTTTATTGGTCCGTTGGAATTGTAACTCTATATTAATGAAGCCGATATGTGGGAACTTACTACAAGTTTTTGCTTTTGTTTTAATAATAGTGAAAGGGGATGGAAGGCTTTTTACTCTCAGAACCTTATATTTGTCATAAAGGGGAAAGTAACCAATTTTCTTGTTTTCCCCATGGTTTACTGACTATGCCATTTGTCCTTGCTATTCTTCTACTTGTTTGTGATTTTGCGTCCTAGTGATCGTTTTTAAAATCATACTAACAACAAAATTTATAGACTATATGATTGTACTGTCATTAATATCGTATCCCCTCACCCAGTGTTCAAAGACCTGCATCCTGTTTATGATAGCATAAAGGTTGTTTTGAGTTATTGATTTCTTGTGCATGTGCAAGCCAAGTTTTTCATCCCAAGACATTATTAATCTCTATGAGGTGCAACATCAAGGAACTTTCTGCAATTGTCACTATACCCTTATTTTGTGCATCTTGGAAACTTTACATGTTCTATAAGACTCTTCTTTTTATCACCTCTGTTACATTATGTGCCTAGAGTCAGATTCATACAACCCCCATATGTCGGGATTTAGGGATCAGCATTCTGACATGCACTATGATAACTGACTTTTATTTTCATATGCAGCTGCATAGACAATAAATGAATGGTTTGGCCTTCCATGTACAAAAGTCCTATATTTATTACTATAGATTACATCAACGTCGGGTATCTGTTATTCAGGTTTTATTTAGATGAAGAAAAACTTTCAATGAAGTGTCATACCTATGCCTATGGAATTTTGTAGAAGTTTGATCTCATGACTTGGGTCCTGCAAGTATTTTGATCTCATGCTAGCTAGCAGTTAACTGCCACAAGTATCATATCTAGTGCTTATTTTCTCATCCTCTTTTTGTAATGTATGCTGATAATATAGAGTTTCAAAAGTTGTTTATCTTCATAATTTTGCCACTTTACTAATGTGCAACTCCTCTTATATTGATGAACTCTTCTGTTAAAAGTTGTCATCTTGTTTGTTTTGCTAGCATTTTAATCTTATAAGTGGAGTAAACTTCTTCTGTGACTACAATTGAGCTTTGTTGTCGTTACAGTAACTACAAAAATTTGAACGCAACTTCTCATTCAAGCTCACATTCCTTGAACCAATTTTGCTAGACCTCTGTGGTTTGAAGTTTGAACTCTAAAATTTGGGATCATTTTTTACTTTTGGACAGTATAAAACCCAGAATTTAAGAAATATTTTCAGTTAGGATTGACCTTAACTTGATTCTAGGGTGTCATTAATGGAGGAAAAGTAAATTTTAGGATTGAAAGAGAAGCTGTTTGCTTCGTGTTAAACTGTTGGAGCCAAACCATTTAACTATTGCGATTGATGGATGGATCTTCTTCAATTTTTATTTCATTACAACTACTCTTGTCATGCAAAATTTCACCTTCCTGGATTTACCTTTCCCTTCATTTTCCCCCATTTCCATTACCAGGAGTCAACATCCTTATTATTTGTTTGTTGCTTTGTTTTTTGTTTTTTGTTTTTTCAAATTTAAAGTGTGAAAAATCCAAATTCATTCCCTTTTAATAATGTTGTCACAGACCAAGAAAAAGAAAATCCGATGAAAATGGGAATTTGAGAGAAATCCTAGCAGGCAGAAATCTGCAAAGATGAGATCACAAAATCTTCAAGTAGTAGAGGGTGTTGGCAAAAGTGAGGGCTTCCTTTCACAGGATGATCTGAAAAGGGCCATTGTTTTGTTGTTTCTGAGCATAGAATTGCATAGCATAGAGCTTGCATGCTGGCTCTCTCTAAGGTCCACTTTCCATCATTTCAACATCTCCTTTTGCCAGATGATACCACCACTACATTCACAAAAAATGGCTCCATATGACAATAATGATAACAGTTTTCAAAATTTTCACCTTTTGTTGGACATTGATTTGTTTAATGAAAAACTTAAAAAGCATCACTATAATTAATGTTAAGAATCAAAATTTAAAATTCATGAAATGCATTTATTTTAATTTTTTACTTTTGTTTGTGATGATGAATGTTCCCCTCTTAAATTGCTCCTATCACAAATATGATTTGTTCATAAAATTATATGTAGAATACAATAAAGTAATTCATTTTACATGAAATAATGCGAGATCATTTTCAATGAGTTCATGCCATTTGACGTGTCAAAGTCAAAATTTGGCACCCCAAATGGTATCAACGCTAAATTTTGGCATTCATGTGCATCAATGCATTAATGCCATATTTTGGCATTTTCCAACTTTTTGAAAAGAAAGTATGGTATGGAAAGGGCTAAATTTGGGTGAGAATACCAAATTTTGGCATAAGAGCTCATTTGTGCACCTGTTTTTCGGTTTCTCCTCGCACATTCGAAAACGCAGCGTTTTCGCTTAGGTCCCATAAATGATAAAACGCAACGTTTTGCTGAGAAATTTCCACTCATTCAAAGGAGAGAGAGCAGCCCCTTGCAAGACGAAGCACTGAGAAACCAGAAGCTCAGTCATGGCACCAGTTCATCCAAAGCTTTACTCAGGTCCTCCTCCTCTTCTCTCTCTCTCTCTCTCTCTCTCTCCCTCTCTCTCTCTATATATATATATATATACACTCTTTCGTTTCTTCATCTATGTATATTTGATGATGTTATTGTTGCAGACGATGTTAGCCTTCTCATGGTGTTACTCGACACCAATCCTTTTTTCTGGAGCACAGCAACCGGCACTACCGCATCTTCTCTCTCCTTCTCCATCTTTCTCTCTCATGTAATGTCTCTCTATCGTTCCCCCCTAAAACCCTATTTTTCTCTCTCTAAAACTGACTCTCCTCCCGGTTGCTAAAGAAAAAAAGAAAAAAGAAAAAAGAAAAGAAATCAAATTGGTGAATTTTAAAACCCAGGGAACGTATGACTCAGATTTGATTTTCGTTTCCTTTATTTTCTCAGTCACCAAACAGAGGGTAAATGCATGTGTATTTAATTATATCGTCTACATTTAAACAGGTTCTTTCATTTCTGAACTCAATTCTCCTCCTCAACCAATTCAACCAAGTTGTGGTTATTGCCACCGGATTCAATTCCTGCGACTACATTTACGATTCGGCGTCTTCGGCGACGGATCACAGTTTGGAAAATGGGAGAATGCCTTCTCTTTGTTCCAAATTGTTGCAGAAATTGGAGGAGTTTGTGAGCAGAGATGAGAAATCGAGCAAGGAAGCTTCGATATCCGGTGTCGGCTCTTCGCTGTTATCTGGATCTTTGTCTATGGCTCTTTGTTGTATCCTTGATTGTGATTGCTTTGGTTTTTGAAATGTAGTATTTGTCTCATGTAAGTAGATTGTTTGATTTGATTTGATGAGTAGATATACAGCGAGTGTTTCGCTCTGGACCGCTCCATCCGCAACCTCGTGTAAGTATTAAACTTTCTATTGTAAGTCATATAAATTTTCTGAAATAAGAAATCTACGGTATTGAAATTTACTGCAAGGATTGCCTTCATTGCCAGAATATTTTCAAGAAATTGTTAATTTTAAGATATTATTGACTATCTTCTTCATTTACTATACCAGTTTTTCCCTCCTGGATTAGTGTTTGACAATCAGATTTTATAGTTTATTGGAACTTAGAGAACATGCCAGGATTGGTTGATACATAATTTATATATATATTGTATAACATACATATATACATTATACATTCTACATTTCTATGTACATATATAAAAGGCGAGTGTTAGGTTTGCAGTGGGAAAATGCCATACTATACTATTATAACATGTATGTGTGGTTAGGTAACACTGGTCAACCAAAATTTTATAGGAGTTTTGTTCGATAAATTCACGACGGTTCAGACCCAGAAATCCCTTGCATTTCAGTTTTGTTGTTTCCTTGTAGTAATATAGCATCTTTATATTATTATATGTTATGAAATCATTATAGAAAACTCAGCCATTATCATTGACAGATCTCCCTGTTCTACACACCCTAATCACGATTCAACCACAGGCAAGACCCTAAACATGGGTCTTAGTTAGTTGAATTCATGAAACTAATCAAATTTGACAACAATGTGAGAGATGAGAAAGTTATTAAAGCGAGGAAGGTTTCTGAGAAATATATAGATTGTCAACACTCACCGGAAGATATTGAGTTCCTTTTTCATAGAGAGAAGCAAGCAGATAAAAAGATAAAACTAGGAAACTTTTATAAACTTATTGTAGAAGAAACGTCTTCTGTGCTTATATGAATCTCAATAAATGCTAATAGCCATGGACATAGGGCTGGCAAATCTTTTTTTTCTACAAAGGTAAAATTGGGTTTGTTTTGTTCCTGCCCAAAGCCAATTTCCGATTTAGACATACAGCACTGGGTGTGACAAGTTGAAGTGGTGTACATCCGGTTTGCTTTTGTTTCTTAAACCTGTTTTCTATATTTGTAATTTTCCTCTCTTTTTATGCCACCTTTTCATATTTTAACATTCTTGTTGCTCTTTATATACATACACGCACTACTATTACTTCAAATAGATACATTTTTCAATGAAGTTGCTAACATATGAGTGCAGATTTTATGCTTGCAGGGATCCCCAGATGGACCTGAACAGTATGTTCTTTATGATCTTTTGCATTATTTGTGTTTTTTCTGTTGAACTTTTACTCTGAAAGGCTTTCTTCTTTGTAGATATGTTGCAGTCATGAATGCAATATTCTCAGCACAGCGTTCTATGGTATTATATGCATTTATACACACACACACTTCATTTATTTAGTTCTTTTACTCATAAGTTGTTTTTATGCCAAATTCCTTTCTCAATGCAGCATGTAATTTACAATTAGTAAAATAGGTCTATTCTGTATTTAGCTATCAAAAGAGCACAATGGGAAGGGTATGCACAGTTGCACACATGATAATGTTTAGTTTCAGCTTTGTATGATAAGGCATACATACAATCTCTTCTTGTTAAACATAATCTATGCATAAGATATGTTTTGTCTAGCTCTTATTCACAGCACTTTCAAATAAAGGAAGTAGTTGCTAGTCATTCGACTCTTCCATTTCATTGTTTTTTATCACATGCTAGAGCTATGCCTACAGTATGTGATGCAAATTTATACACATTCAAGCTTGTATGAGTTATTTGGTTATATATTGACAGTTACTCGTTTTAGATAAAGTATCATGGAATGGGGTAGTGTGTATTCTGTTACACTTAGGCTATGTTTGGATTGAGAGAGTTGGAGAGAAGAGAAGAGAAACTCATTAAGAGAAGAGAAGAGAAGAGAAGAGAAAGTTAAATGACTTTCTCTCCACCTTGTTTGGATAGAGAGGGAAGAAAGTTAAATGATTTTCTCTCCACCTTGTTTGGATAGAGAGGGAAGAGAAGAGAAGAGAAGATTTTAAGATGCAAATTACAATATTGCCCTTACTTACATAAAAAGAAAATAAAAACTAAAGAAGAGAGGAAAAGGGCAAAACAGTAAAATCATACTATCCTTAAAGCCATTCTCTTCTCTTCTCCCCATTTCTCTCCGATTTGGAGAGAAAGATTCAGGGCCCTTTTTCTCCCCTCTTTCTCTCCCCTTTCTCTCCCCCTCCTCCCCTTTCTCTCCCCCTCTCTCAATCCAAACGAGAGAATTTTAAAAAAATTCTCTTCTCTTCTCTTCTCTTCTCCCCAACTCTCTCAATCCAAACTGACTGTTAGTGAGTCTGAAATTAGGAGGTTATTAGGCTGATGGCAGCTTAAGTTTCAGGAATCCATGCATGCAAAATATAGCAATTTATTGATACAACACATTGTTTGAATTGCAAATTGTAAGGTTACCAAGTACCGTTGGCATCTACTTGAGTTTGTGGTTTGCAATTGTCAGCAGTTGCTTTAAAATGTTTAAACAGTACTAATAACATTCTTGTTCATGATCTTGTCAAGTTTGAAAATTGTGTTACATATCGTCACTTTGCTCCCCCTGTAGGTTCCCATAGATTCTTGTGTTATCGGTGTACAGCATTCTGCCTTTCTGCAGCAGGTGGTACATCTTTAGCTTTTATTTAATCCAGTTGCTTAATCTGCTACATCATTAGCATCGGCTTTTATTGATTGTGTTTGATGCATATGAGTGACAGGCTTCTTACATAACTGGGGGTGTCTATCTGAAGCCCCAACAACTGGATGGGCTGTTTCAATATCTCTCGGTAGGTTCTTAACTAAATTTGGCGATACGTAAGTGACTTAAAGTTGTGGTTTTTATCATTAAATCTTGGTTGTTGCCACTGATTGAACATGTTAATGACCAGTCTGCACTTGCTACAAAACATCAAAAATTCACTTGTGTTTGACTGTCCTTCAATTGCTTGCATTGAGTTAAATTTCTTGATGATCTAACATGCAGTTGAAAAGGAAAAATAATGGAGCTACATAATAACTTTGTGTGCTTCTTGTTTGGTTTAACCTTAGTTAACCTGTTGATGCGCTCATTGAATATTGCATAATAACATGTATTTGCCCATGTTTAGAGCTATAACACAGTGAAAGTCCATGCCTCAGTGAATGTTTTCAGACTAGTTTATTTTTCTAATGTATATGGTGTTGACTGAAATTCAAAAGAATAATTGCATGGGTACATGTGACACTGGACTGAGGAGCGTGAAATATTGTAGACATACCTGGGTTCACAATCCTGTTGCCAGCCTCATGTCAATTTTCTGCATGTCAAGCCTAGGATGGAACAATTAAGACATGTTTTGACCAAGTTTCGGGTCAAACTGATATTTTTCAGACATATCACAGGATTACGTGCTCTTGTTTTAATATTCTACGTAAGTTTGTTTGGGAAACTGATATTTGAGTTCTAGTGTACATCTGATCAATCTGCAATGGGAACCAAATTTGTGCTAGAATTAAATCCTACACTTTTTCCCATGTTAAGTAGATATTTAAACCATGGTTGATATGGTAAGACAGATTTTTTTGGTCCCCAACAGCCTCAACCATTTAGTAAATATAAACTTTGTGAGCATTGAAGCTTTTTTCAGTATTTGCTTTTGAAGTTAGGTTTCAAGAAAATATGTACTAATAATCACTTTTAATTGAGTTTTATTTATTGGTTCAATTTAGTAAAAGAGTGCCAATTGTTTCTACTACTAAATTCAACATTTCGTCTTTTCAGTTCAGTATGCGTGCTAGTATCTAAATGGGTTTTATTTTAAGTTACAAAATTAGTAGGAAAGGTTCCTACTACTCTTTCCTATTCATATGTGCTTCACAATTTTATGACATAATTTGAACAAACTAAAATTCTTTGTTGTGGTGCTTCTTTTAAAATGAAGTTGCTGTGGTTCTTCTATCTGCTATTGACATGAAATCAGAGCCTCGAGGTGAGAACATGGACCTTCTAATTATAGATTGCAGTCCAAGAATGCTTTTTAGTTTTCTGTAATATCAACATTTACATTGAGCTTCTGAATTAATCACGCCCTTTTATCTTCTCTTTCTTTCTGGTTTTCATGTACTTGATTTGTTGACCCTTGACAAGCTTTTATTCCCAAATCACTTTTGGTATTTGATCTAAATACCAAGTGTTTGGTTTGACAGAATTAATTTGGGGCAAGTTTGAAATCTTAAAGAATTTGTATAAACCAGAAACAACTTCTGAACATTGAATGTCCTTTGGGTTTCTTGTGGAACATTTAACATTTCTGCTGTTCCTCATCTATTGTCTGTTCTTTCTACTAATTGATGGCTTCATTTTGTCTCATTAAGGATCTACATTATATTTTTGGATAAATTGTCAAAAAATATGCTCTTTTATTTTTTGTCCGTTCCTTTAACTTGTGCCATATGTATTGAGATATCCTGCCCTTGTAGGGAAACTCTTCTGATTGTAGCGCGATGCACAGGATTTTGTTTTCCCTCGTGTTTTGATGTATATACAATAATGTGATCTTATTGTGCACGCAGACGGTATTTGCTACTGACTTGCATTCTCGAAACTTTTTACAACTTCCTAAGCCTGTTGGAGTGGATTTCCGTGCCTCGTAAGTTAAACTTTTCACAGCCATAGATTTGATTGTGTTTATCTTGTTTTGTTGCATGACTTCTTTCCTTATTGTGTCATTTTCAGCTGCTAAGTATCAACGTTTAAATCATTAGATTGCATGTCTATTATATTTACTCTTGGACCCCATTACCCCAAGGACGTAAATTTGTTACAAAATATAAATTAGCTTGCTTTGGAATCCAAGAGATTTCTTTATGATGAATTAGGAACTTCCTGCAACCAAGGAATTAAATATCAGTATTGATGGATGTATCGATGGTACCAAAATACAGATATATCGATATAATCGAAAATATCGATATCGATTTAAAGATATGATGGATATTATTACTTAAACATGAAAAATTTTAGCATAACTCTGCAAAATAATGAATTAAATTATAATACATAATTTAGAATCAAATTATTGCAAATTAAATATATATAAGACAAAGTTTATGTTGTATTTGGTATAATAAAGTGTGCCGTGCTGGGGAAAATAAATCACAAATTTCTTCAAATTTTACACTAAAATGTTACATAACATTAAAAGTTTAAAATATATGTCATTTACAAAATAAAAAATAAATAAATCAATAATCTTATATACAAAAGAATCCCCACCTTAGACCGATACTTATCGAGATATCGGTAAAGATATGCGAGTATAATATTGTATCGGTACCCACAGATATATCAAGCATATTGGAGATATTTTATTCCATGGCTGCAACATGTTCTCAAATTTTTGAGTGATATGTGCCTTGTACAAAAATAGTGATCTGCTGTTGCTTTACTTATTGGGTCTCCATTGCTTAACAAAAATGTCTCTCTGAAGTTACTGATAGCAAAAACTTTGTGGGCAGTCGTGGTTAAATACTTCCTCAAACCTAACAGCTGAACCCCACTTGGGTTTTATACTATAGTCCCAAAGACCCTGATTTCTTAATCCTGAACCAGTCCCAATATGGAAAGGATGGGGCTGATTACCCAGTTAACCTGACCCACCGTCATCCCTAGATGTCTAAAAGTGCTCCGATATTTGTCATTTCCAGCCAAAAGTCATCCCTTTGTGAGCCTTCAGCAGGCCCACCACCCCACACACTATAGAGAGTTGTCAGGAGAAATTTCCCACTAAATGAGTACCATTAGAGAAACAGATGATTTGCCAATCTTCACATTAATAATCGAAACAACTTCTCAATACAAAGGCACTCCTACAAAAGGAATCACAGTCCATCCTTCAGTACAACTTTCCACCAATGTTTTATTAATCTGTTGAAGCTGTAGTTTCATCATAATAGCAAAATGCTGGAATCCACTTTCCATTGAAGAAGACACTTCTGAGAACTCACTTTCCATGAAATTTTGTTATGCTGGTGCTGGATGTGTGACAGTGCAAGCCTATATGGTTATATGTTCTTCCTATGTTCTTTTCCTCTGGTTATTCCCCAGTTTATTTATTTTTGGGTAAACAGTTTAGTGTTTTAGACTCACTTTGCTATAGGTTTTTGCAATTACAAGGACCAGGTGATCAATCTCCTGCCCTCGTGAAATCAGCTATTCTAATTAAAACAACATATTGCTTTTTCTACTGTCACTTGGTAAACTGCATGTTTTTTCCTTCCCCACCCCACCCAATTTCTTACATGCATCATCTCTTTATATTATATAGTTGTCAACCTGTACAGGAAAAACTCTTATCTGCATTTACTGTGGGATACTCATCCATGTAATTAGTTTTGATGATGGATTCTTTCCTTCTCTTTTTGTTGCAATTCACTTTACTTGTACTTGTGAAACTTGCAGGTGCTTCTGCCATAAGAACACGATTGACATGGGTTACATTTGTTCTGTTTGTTTGTCCATATTCTGTAAACATCAGAAGAAATGTTCGACCTGTGGGTGAGCAGACATTATCTTTACTAGTTAAATTTCAGTATTTTACACACTGCCTACATGATTCCACTTCATATAATTCCATTAGTTGAAGTAATACCAACTTGTAGTTAGTGAATGCAAGATCTGGTAATTGTCTTTTTAGATATAGATAGCCATTTTTCTGTTGCAGTTGAAGTGATCTCTCTCTGTCTTGTTTAAATTTTATCTGTTCGTTATTGTCTCAACTATCAACAATAGATGGCTCTTGATAGATGAGAATATGAAATTGGATTCCTGTAGCCAACCCAATAAGTTGAAATAAGGCTTTGTTTTGTTTATTTGAGTTGTCTGTTATTATTTTATGTGGCCTTGTATACAAGGTGAGGACGAAATGGGAAATGGGGGGATAAATATTGGAGGGCAAATGGTTGTTGCTGTTACCTTTCTTTCAGGTGAAGCTTGACATTTGATTTGGAATGTTAGGAGCTAGAGGTGTCGATGGAAGAAAGATTATCAAATCTTTTTCAGAGTTGAAGTTTGACATTCTGGTACTGCAAGAGTGTTGACCAATTGAGGTTGATGATTTGATCATGCGGGAGGTGTTATGAAATCATTATAGTGATTGTTTAACTTCTTGAGCTATTATTTCATTCAGGGGTATTGCTGTTGTATGGGATTATAAGAATGTCGAAAAATGCAGATTTGTTTGCTAGCTGCTTCATAGTGATAATGAAATTCCTACTATGTTGTGATCATCAAGTTAGTTCTTTATCATGTTTGTGAGCCTAATGTGGGGTATGAGTAAAATTTTCAGGAGCTAGGTGTGGTTTGATCAGACACAAACTAATTTGGTGTTTAAGTGAGGATTTTTAATGTGATCAGATCTGGGCATCAAAGAAGGGGTTGGGTGTACTCTCTTCTATTAGGAGATCCTCGATTCTCTTGCAGAAACAAGTTAAACATGTTACTTATTTGGTCTTGCTTCAATTTTTTCATCATACATAATAATTTGCTTAGAAATGTAGCAAATGTATAAAGTCATTTTTTAAGGAAAAATATGGCAGCATATTATGTATAAAGTGTTGTGTATAAGGACAGCCATAAGCAGGACTTGAGCCAGGCTAGCTACTCATCACAGTGGCATGATGATGGCTCAAGCCCCCAGCCCCGTAAGGTTAAAACATATGAAAGTAAATAACAATAATAATATTCGAGTGTAAAATATATTGATATAAAAAAATCATAAAATCAACACTAATTCAGCCCCGTAAGGTTGAGCCTGGCTGTGTTTGAGATAAATAGTGCCTATTTAACCACCAGGCATGGTTGGTGGGGCTCATGGACATCAGAGCTTTAGCAGAAACTCCTCATCAAGTGAAAGCTTAAAGAGTCACTTGCTGCACCATGCTGTTCTTGATATCGAAAAATAATTTTCCAGAATGATCAAGTTTCTTGTAATTCTATTTGTTGAATGACAAAGGGAATACTCTTCAAATTTACAAGAATCTTCCTCCATCGTCATTCAACTCTGTATAAACTTGGTTTTGATGTTGTTGGCCACAATGCAGGTCAGTTTATGGTCAAGCTCAATCAGATACTGCCTCAGTGTCGGATCGGAAGAGAAAGTCCCCAGAAACATAGTCTTTTTCTTCTAAAATGTGTAAGTTGTATTTTTTTTTTAATGAATAGAGCAGGTGCCACTTTCACATGACAGTTCTTTTTAAAATTTATTTATGCTATTTCATGAATTTTGTGTTGGGTTAAATTCTTTTGCCTGTTTAGTGGTTTCAATGGTGCTCTTGTAGTCCTGTTTTGTGACCTGTGGGCTGTGGCATGACTCCTCTCCGTGTCTTGTTCATGCTACTTCTGACTACAAATTGTGGTGGATGGAAGCAAACTAAATCGTCGTCAATGGGAACTTGAAGACCAAAACTTGCTGCCCCATTGAAGACCAAAAGTTGCTGACCTTAAATCTGTGGAGCGCTATTGAATAGATTTGAGCAAAGTCCTTAGAGATTTTGAAATGATGAATGTTACGTGCTTTCCCCCCTTGTTTTATTTTATTATTTCTTCAATCAATCAAGTGGAGCTAATATAGCCAGAGGAAAAGCATGTGTTGTAGATTGCTCATTCATTTGTTCTTCCCACCAGTGTTGGATTAAGCGCCTTAAGCTATTTTGATTTTGTTCTAAAATTTTGGAATTTTCATTGTAGCTAGTGAATCTTCTTAATCAGAAACGACGAGCATACTGCTTTTATATCAACATCATTTGTGATGGAATTAGAATGCTTTATAAATGTTTCTCTGGAAAAAAATTTAGGGTTATATACCACAAGTCCTGATAATAGCATTTTATAATACTTAGGTGCAGATTTTTTTTATTTTTTTTTTTATACGAGGGAATCCCACCAAGGCAAGGCCACTTTATGACCCACCCTGGCAGGTAAAATCCTAGATGTACAAGACACCCTCTTTGACCTGCACATCGTTAAGTCGCGGAGTAACTACACCAGTGAGGAATTGAATTCGTGACCTCCGGGTTTACGGTTTGTCACAAGCCCGTCCATTATCGCTGAGCTACCACGGTAGGGGGTCAGAATTTTTTTGACTCAACAAATAGACTAAGGGATTTGGAAATCTTGGGATCTCTTGGTATAAATTTGGATCATGTGGTATAGAGTTCTAAACTTAAGACTTTTGGATAATTTTCCCAAAATTTTTCAAGCTTAGGTCGATTTTATTTTAATTTCTTTTGTTTATAATCAGTTTGTCAAATGTGCCTTCTGAAACTCACCGAATATTGATTCAAAATATAGTAATGACTGGGATTGTGAATTTTATACGAAACCAGTTTCTTCTTAATAAGATTTCATAAAACTGGTTAACGTATACTTGCATTAATCTATGGAGAGTTGAAAACAAATGCAAGCTAATAACGAGCTGGATGAATACTGTAAGAAGCATTATAATAATGACTTGGCAGTAGTCAAGAAAATGTGTTCAAGAAGTCCAGAACCCAACAAAAATGTTTCCTTATGACTTGGATTATAACCCTTTAGAGGAAGGAAATCATAGGCAAAACCAGTAAAAATGTTTAGAATATCATGATGCCGGATTTGGTGTTGCAGAGGTGAGAATGAACCAATAGAAATACCCAAAAAGGAATGTTCAATATGCTAGTACCAAAGCAGTCAGTTTTTCATTATGGTTTACAAGTTGCATGAACTTGCAAGATCCCGATCCAGTTCTTAAACTTGGTAGTTCAAATGAAACAAGAAAATGTGAACCAATTTCGTGCCCTCCCTCCCTAATTCAAAAGACACTTTCGAAGGCAAGTCAAGGCCTGGCCTGGCCTGGCCTGTTCTGTTCTGTTCCACAGCCACATCTAAATAAGTAGAGAAGCTATAATAATGTCCAGATACTTGCAGCAGAATTTCAAATTAAGGCTGCATCTCTTGCTATCTCAACTTTTAAACACAACTATCAATTCTGTGCACTGTCAAAACTTCAATTTTTTTTTTTATTTTGGCTTTTAAAGGTTAAAATAAAAGAGTGCCAGATTATCCAAACAGACACAAAAAAGCAAACGTAAAACTCAAGTTGCGGAACAAGTTCCCATCTTTCCATCTTCCAGGGTGGTCCTCTGAAGTGAATGAAGCACCGGGCAAACAATTCAGCATATGGGTAGCCTATAGGATAGTAATAAAATCAAGGGAGATAGGGAGAGAGAAATAAAATTTCCCATTTTTGACTGCTGTATGAATTCTAAGCAATCCTGCATTGGCGCAACAATGACATTATTATCATTCCAGCCTTTATGCCTGACATGATATCAATAATCAAGAATGGGGCATAAAAATCAATCAATACAGTAATTCATTGAGATACAGGATCAAATACAAAGGCAAATCCTATTTACAGTGTATTCACATTGGTTGAGATTTAATGTTGAGGATCGTAGGGTTTGTTGGTGTGTACAAGGAGAGAAACCATGACATCACAGGCATTTATAAGGTTCATTTACATTTCAGGGAAGGGAATATCCATCTTCAGAGAGCCCTCAGAACAACTTTGCTGGTTGTGAGAACCCCCTTTGCAGCAAGTTTCAATATACCTCGACTCCTATACAGCCTGCAATCCAAAGGGCGTGCTAAGAAACAAGAATCACAAAGATACACCAACAATATGGGGAAGTGAAATTATGTAAGTGTGATTGTGTGCATTCTGTTTCATTCTGCTTGAATGGGATCAGGCGGTTGAGACCATCAATAATAAGAAAACAAGCAAAACTCACCCTGCTAAAGCAAGACCCCAAGTCGACAGGGCGTAAAACATCTTCCCAGCATGCCAAATATGTAACATCTTCTCCAACTTGTTCATGCTACCCAATGCTTTTGCCAAAGCTGCAAATTTAAAATTCCATGTAGATGGGTAACATTTTAAGACAACCAACTTTAAATAACACCAAAACTTCCTCTCAGTGTGCAGATGCAATACCACATGGGCAACAGCCAGAACTGCATGGTTAACCATACCATATATCGAGGTAGAAATATGCCAAAAGTTCTTAGTCATGCCCAAGAATATGGAAAAATGACAAGACATGCATAGGACTCAGAAAATAAATAATGAAGTCCTGAGATGTCCTAAAGATCATCAAACTTAATCAAGCACAAACCAATCAAGCATGACTCAGCCATGGAAAATCACTTAAATGAGCCCAGAAACTCAGAAAGTCCTTACAGAAAATGGGGATGCATATCAATTTCATAACCAATATAGATAAATAACATTTGCAAAGCCAAGTGTACCCATTCCTAAAAATTAACATCTTGAGTCAGTCAATAGTCTTTCATGAATGCTAGCTTCCTAAGTTTTCATTTACAAGCATTAACCTAGTGAATTCCATTAATAGGCTAAAGACAAAATTTAAGTGTCAAATTCATTCACTTGGTCCCAATATTCAGCAAGAGCACTGATTTTTATAGAAATTATTCAATACCTAGACAACTTAACCCACCACTATTCGCTAAAAACTATGAGATATTCAATTTCCATACAAGGAAAAGTAGTTATTCAATGTCAATTAAACTTTGAGGGAAAAAAATTGTTAACAATTTCTTCAATCAATTATTTTCAATGTGAAGTCATGCAAATATTAATATGTTACTTTACAATGTGAGCTTGTAACAATGCTAGGACTAAATTCAATTCTAATAGATACTAGTCCAAGCACAAAACAAACAAAAATCAAATGAACATTATATCTAAACCTGAAAAGGGTACAATAAGCGTGTTGTAGAATGTTGATAAGCACCGTCAAACAAATGAGAATGCCAAAAGAACCTCAGCAGGCATCAATTGTGTACAATAGTGTTACTGACAAGACAAATTAACATAAATATATTACACTTGAGATCCTATTTTTCCAAACATTTACACGGAGGCGGGGATGAGTTAAACAGCCCTCCCAATAAATTATTTGTTCTTATGAGCCAATTCTTGAGTGTCGAACCTGCAAAGGTAAGTTGATATGCAGCAGTGCCATTCTGGCAGCTTTTTGAGTCACTTGGAATAAGAGTAACAGCAAGACTTCCAAAAATGCACACTCCACTTTGGGCCAAATCATTTATTGAGTTATTATCATGGCATTACTTTGGGTATTAGTATGCATAGATTTCAATGTGATGGTGTGCGTGCAGGTGCAAATGTGTAACATATGTACAGGTGAAAGCAACAAAACTAGTACAATAAAGCTCTAATGTCTACCAAAAGATCATAGGAGCCAAAAACATTCAAGATCAAAAGGTTTAGCCACAGACTTACTTTTCTGTAGTTCCTCAGGTGTTAAATTCTGCAAACCAAAGATAGCAAATGAATATGCAACACACTACATAAAGTGGAACATGAGAAAATTTTTATGGTAGTTATATACCTGAGCTTTTGGGTTTGACAATATGCATCTAGCCATAAAATTGGAAACCCCATCCACCACATGTTCCTCACTAATAATTACATAATTTTCATCATCAATTCCACTCCATTCTTCAACAGTACTTGGAACCATTTCATCCGTGACCCACACCCACCAACTGGGTTCTTCAAGATCAACATTAATTAGAATTTCAGCTGAATGCAAATCGGCTCCTAGTAAATGAACCAGACCCAGTAACCAGCAAAAAATTAGAATTAACTTAAAAATAAAATAAAAATTAGTGGTATTGATGCATGATAGAATAAAAACTCAAATGGATCAAATGAAAGGACCTGTAGCCGCCTTGAAAGGAAATTCATAGCTAGTTCCATTCACTGATGCCTGATGGAGGGATTTAACTTTAGTCAAGAACTTATCAGAATCCACAGTAGCTACAAGACGAGCATACAGCTGCAATTGGAAGATAAATGTCACTCGGATTTAGCTTTGATTTTAAAGTATGACAGCTTAACTCTGTTAAATAATTAATATTTCAATAAAAAACATAATTATAAAATTAAGGAAATTTTAAAAAAAAAAAAGGAAACAAAACATCACAAATACAACAGAACTTCTACGACAATGTCTAAAACAGAAATATAATTGCCAATCATGTAAATTTGTAATTACCAAGCCAAATATGACAATTCAAGATAAATATCGAGAATACCTTACTTCTCTGTATATAAATACTACCCAACATGTACTTTGGCTACTCCCTCATAACTCGTGCAAGTTCTTGTCCATTTATTGAACTCTTTGTACCGAGCATAGTCTAAGGTTATTGCTCTCAAATGCCTATAATTCTCTATTACAATGCAAAATTCCAATTTACCACAATCACAATGCTAAAGCGGAATGAATAATCAAACAATTGATGAATTTAAGAACTTCGCAAACTTCTTCACTTCCAAAAACAAATTAAACAACATATGTGTGTGTGTGTGTGAATGCACATAACTTTGATTTCTAACCCTAATAAGATAACACGAAAATTCAATTTCTAATAACACGATTAAAAGATTCAGAAACTACGAAAACGAGATGAGGAGCTACGGGATACACACACACACGGATTTACGTACATCAGGAGGGCAGTCATTGGAAAGACGAGGATTTTGGGAGAGATTTTCGAGGAGTTTGAGATTCTGTTCGAGCAAACTTCTAAGGCGTCGATTCTCGGACCGTAGAGACTCCAACTCTTCCTCCTCCGATGATGAACGGTTGTGATCGCCTACAGCTTGTTCATCGTGGTGATTGTGGTGGAGGTGATGATGAGTTTCGATAGCGGTCCAAGCAACTTCTGCGACCTCCAATACCGTCTTCGCCACCTCTATGGCGTCATTGCCGTGACCCACCATCTCTCCCTCTCTCTCCCTCTCCCTCTCTCCGTGTGTATGTGTTTGTGAGATGGTTTTCGCCCCTAATTTGGAGTTGCAGAAACCCTAGGTCGGTCTCTTTGACGGGTGTCGGTCGCTTGCATAATCCACCATCTCTCTATAATTCATAATTGTCTTGTACCTGGAAGCTTGACCCGGTTCATCTTTTACCCGGATCCATCATTGGATGGGTCAAGTACACATTCAGGCCCAAATAAATTAAACAAAAATAAATAAATGGTAAATAGTGGTGATAGGTTTCAAATTCGAGTATATAGAACTGAATTAATATTTATTTGTTAATATTAATAAGGACTTGAGATAATGATAGTTTTTATTGTTCGGCAAACTATAAATGTGGAGAGATTTCGAGTTTGAGTTTGAGTGTTGGTTAATATTCATAAAGGCTTGATGCATCGGTATGTTTTTATCATCTTGGAAAAAAATTAACGGCCTCTTTATCAATATTTTTATTAATGTAGTGGTGATCGAGTATTATCATTTTCAAGAAAGAGATTTAGAGTTGAATACGTAGAAACACATCAATACCTATTTATTAATATAGGGAGAGTTAGAGTAGAGTATGTTCTTAATATTGTTTGGCAAAAATAAATAAATAAATAAATAAACTGACCGTTTTTCTTATAAAGGTGTGCACCGTATGAGACTATTAAACTATTTAGGGTGGAGTCATAATTTTACTTTGGGAGAAACAATGTTTGGTTGGTTGTTGATATATTAATTAACCATCCACTTATTCACCTTATAATTCTATTCATTTCAATTATTAATGACTATTAATTAAGTTAATTTTTAAATTAGAATGTTGTGTGAGTTGTCTTGCATTAATTTATTACTGATTTTTTATAAAATACTTTAATTAGGCCCTTTAATCGGTGGAGATTACTAAATGGAGTAAAATTTTAATTCTCTTTCTCAGCAAAGGAGTTGGTAAGTGGTGTAACACTACCATGTTAGTATAACATTCATTATTGACTGTGATATGTCACATCAATTAATATACCAGATATCGTATTAATATCATAATTAATATAAAATACCATATTAATTGTCACATCATGTGATGTCATCTCATGATGTTAATGAGATGACTGAAATTTTGATTCATTATTATTATTATCCTTTATTATTTGAATTTAGTAATATATCCAATTGCAATTGTTTTATATTTTTTACATATAATATTGCAAAATGGTATAATCAAACTTTTCCATTAAACTTTTTAAAATTGAAAACCGAATATTGATATGTTTCTACTTGATTTTGTTAGGTATACCATTTGTATATGTTGGCTAATTCGGTTGTCAAAAGCCAAGTATGTGATTGGTCTCGAGCCAGTAATCCTGAAAGCTCAAGTTACTGCATCGAGCATGAGAGAAGCGAATCAATTCGATAATATCATCTTGCTCAAGTTTGTATTGCTTCGTGTATTGGTTTATGTCCTAGAAAGGTAAGTTTGACTAGAACTTAGGTTATTCAATTGACTAGGTGATATATATTGTCCCAAACACCTAGGAATGATCATTTATTGCTTATAGGTCATTTTCACTTGACAATCAATTAAATTTGGCCTATTGCACATTTTGGATCGAACCAGCATTTTATGCGGGATCGATCCTATTTGTGGTCTACATAATTGGATCGATCAAGCCTTCATGCCAGGATCGATCCAAGTGGCAGAGCAGGTTGGATCGATCCAAGCTATTTTGTAGGATCGATCCACTCGTAATTCCAGACCTAATTTATGTAAAATTCGTGGTTTCTACCCCCTTGACTGTTAGAAACCCTTGGTTTTTGCTCTGCCTATATATAATGACATTTCCTTAGTGTTTTGAGTAGTGAAGCCCCTTTGATAAGCTCCCAAGAGAATATTGCTTTCTTATTTCCTCTAGCTTCACTTTTGTTTAATTACGCATACTTAGTCTCCTAGACTTTCCTTCATGATATGATGCATAATTCCTTATAGCTTAGCTATACCAACTTCAACTACCTAGTTTAGTGAACGGTGGAGTTCCGTTGAACGGTGAATTTCCGTTGGCACCATGGATATTAGTGTGTGGAGCTAGGATTGTAGATTCAATTGGTGAAATTACTGTGAAGGCAACGTGGACTCGTTGGACGATCGTTCAAAAATGGATTCTACTGGTCTTGTGGACTCAAACGTCGTTGTTGGGTAGTATCACCTTACTTGTACTTGGTTTGTTCATTCATAGTGATTTATGGTGCTGCCAAGGTTTTTTACCCGTTAGGGTTTTACTCGTAAAATCTTGTGTTCATTGTTGTTGTTTAATATTGCATAGTACTGTCAACTGAACACTAATTAATGGTTGGATAATTAAATTTATGTTTTTCTACTAAGAAATAGTATCCTCGAATTTTCAGATTTTAATAACACATCCTTACGCAATAGTTTTTATTTTGAATAACCAAATGATAGAAAGTGTTTTTTACCTTAAACATTTCAATATTAATGAATGAATATTAATAGTTCGAACTTAAGACCTCTTATTTATAAATGGAAATTCATTTTAGTAAGCCCATTAATATACTATATATTCGTCAATCCCCACTCACTTCATATGACCAAATTTCAAATTGGGAGAAGGGGGAATGAGAGAATGGAATGAGAGAGGGAGGAAAGGACTGCGATGCTACATCTTTAAAACAGACAAATTTAGAGCATCCCCAAAAGGCTAGTCTATTTTTTCACACCAAATCGATCATTTGCTAACCTATGTGGCAAGTTGAACAACTCATTTCTAACACCGACTCTAACAACCTCTTCAAATAGCCTTTTTGAATAATATTTTATAAAATACCTGATTTGCATATAAGAGAGGGCACAATTGAATGATGATGGCTATTAACACCTTTCTCCTCAGTGATTCAACTCATCCCTCCGATGTCGCCGGCCTGCCATTGCCAGAAAATGATGCGTTTATCTCTTTACTATTTAGCTATGCTTCTAGAGCTTTAACTATGGGTTTGATTGTGAGATTGAGGTGGGTTTGGTGGTGGGATTGCTTGTGAAGATGTAGTTGTTTATGCAGATGAGAGAACACCATTTTTCATCACCAGATTTGAGCAATGAGAAGATACAGCACCGTTTGATTCCTCACTTTTTTTCCTAAAAAAATGTTGAAAGAGAAGGATTTGTCTAGCCACTCTTACTTTTCACCTTCGAAGGGTGAGAAACATTTTCCCAATTTGACGCTGACTTTTACTCTCTCTTAGAGCCCAAAAATTTGACATGACTCACCAAATATAACGAAAATCCAGGTTTGCTACCTCTCTTGGAGATGCTTTTATATAGAGTTATGATATAATCAGCAAATGTTAAGTCAACAAATAATTAAATAGCCATTAGACCACTCAAGTGTCCTAATTGGCCTAGATTATCAATCAAACGGTCGAGATTTAATTGTCATTTAAGTATTTGTTGACTTAGGCTGACTTGATCATTCCACCTCTTATATATATATATATATATATATATATATATATAGTCCCGATTTAGTAAGCAAATGTTGACTCTCGCGAAAGTCAGCATAAAGCTCATAGGGAATTGTGGGATGCATATTTTGAAAAACCGTCCGTTGGATTAGATACCCTTGTTCTGGATGTCACGTCTGCTAAAAAATCATAGTGATCCGATGTAGGTATATATATGGACTGTCAAAAATTCTTACCGCTGAAGCTATCACAATTTTTCTCCGTGATATATATGAGAAATCGACCGTTGAATCACTGTGATTTTTGACATGCCTGACATACATATACATAGTATCTAATCTAACAGTCATTTTTTCAAAATATGCATCCCATAATCACTTACGAGCTTCATGCTGACTTTCGCGAAAGTCACCATATGCTGATAGGATCATTTATGTAAATATGTATATACGGGGGAGAGAGAGGGGAGGGGATTAAGTTAAGTTTTATGTTATAGTTGATATTTGGCAGCAACAATGGAGATTTTGTGATCGTGTCAATGATGGGTCCTAGTGTTGTTATTACTATTATTATTATTTATAATGGATGGGAATCGAATTCATAATTTAGCTCAATTCTACCTTATTCCCCTACAATCCTCTTTAGTTAGGTTGGATGGGTTTTTGGTTTGTTTTTTCACAATTTCTTTTATTTTTTATTGTACTTTCTTAGCATGACATCTTGTCCTCATTTTCTCTTAATAAAATTTGTTGTTGCCCATCAATATTTGTTTTTTTAAAAAGAGCCTGTTTAGAAATTCTAAAAATTGAATCAAATTAGAACTACTCTCTTACAATTTAAATAAATATATTAAAAATTAATTTAAAAAATGACTATATTTATATTTAATTTTCTATAAAAAACTGAAAAAATTTAGAAAAAAAAATATTATTGAATAATAAAAAAAATAAATTCACAAAGTAAATTCATACTCTGATATATAAAAACTTCACCCAAACACTACTTAAGGAACTTATGAACAATTTGAAAGTACAATCATAGAAAGCAAACACTACTGAAATAATGTACAACAGAAGACGCACCCACATTTTCCCATAAGGTTTTCGAGGCTGTAGCAATTATTTATTATCACTCAAAAACACTCCGTGAAGAAACAGAAACAGATACTGGGCAGACTTCAGTCGGAGAATGGTAGAGGCGTCGTTCGACGGCAAGAGCGTCAAGACAGAGACGGCGGAGACGGCCACCGCGCCCGGTATCGAGTCCAAGATTAAGGATGCTATGCGCTCCCGCGTTGGCTATTTCAAGGAGCAAGCCGAGTATGCCCTATCATCTCTCTCTCTCTCTCTATATATATATATATATATATCTATATATTTGTGTGTGTATATCTCGAACAGTTTGTAGTTTCAGTTGGGTATGTATCATTTCAAGGAATTCGAGGTTTTTTAGAATTGTATCTTAGGGTATAATTGAGGCGGGTAGGGGCCGAACTATAGATATTGAGCTTGGACAGGTATTGTTGTTGGAATTGTTTCGTAGTAGCTCAGGTTATGTTTGTTTCGTGGGAAAATAGTTCCAGGAAATGTTTTTCCTGGGAAAAAAGAGTGAGTGTTTGTTTGAAGCGTTTAATTATGTTGGTGAATTTGGGAAATTCGTGGTGTCTCTTGAATTAGCTTCGTGGAAAAGTATTTTTACATGCCTGAGTTTGAGTTTTGTTGTTTTTCCTGGGGATTAGTTTTTAGCTGGAAATATATTTCGGCTGAAATAAATGGAACCCTAGTGCGAAATGAAAGTATTACTATTCTACACAACTCAACTCTACTCAACGAAGCCTTATTCCTATCTACCTGGGGTTGGTCATATGAATGCTTTTTTGCCATTCTGCTCCATCGAGGGGAGTATCCTCTGTTAAATCCCTAGCATTTATGCCGTTACTACTACCTCTAATTATGTTGGTTTAGTCTTTCCTCTTGTCCTTTTGGGGCCTTCGACTTCAATCAAGTCACCCTTTTGTGCTGGTAATTTTAAGATCTTTGCTGTACGTGTCCAAACTATTTTAGACTATTTTTCCTCATTTTGTACTCAATTAGTACCATTTCTGTCTTATCACGAATGCATTCTTTTCTTATTTTATCTTTCTTCGTATCGCTTATCCATCTTAACATTTTTGATTTTCCCTCTCCCTTTAACTTGATAGGTACTTTATAGCCGCACAGTACTGTATCTTTACTTTTCCAACCTTATTCTAATTCCATTGGCAAGATCCTGCCTAATATTTCTATTTTTACAGATAATTGATCCAAGATATTGAAAAATATATTTTTAGGTATTTATTTGCCATTAATTTGCATTGCTCTCATTTTCATTCCTAGTTTGTGTAAATTTACATTTCGTGTATTTTGTTTTGGAAAATGCTATGCATCGCTACAAAGAAGGAAATGCTTTGAATTTCCAAAACCATCCCACTGAGCCTGGCATTGATCTTTGTGCTAACTAGATCTTTCCCTAGACCGGGGATTGCTCTATTCTTGGTTGTTTGCTCTACCTGATGTTCCTTCATTGACTATCGCTGCAAAGAAGAAAATGCTGTAAATTTTCAAAACTATCCATCGGTGAATTTCCAAAACTACCCCTATTCATTCTTTGTAGCGGTGCATAGCATTTCTCTTTTGTTTTAGTCCTACTTAATCTAAACCTCTAAAATTTGAGGTGTGTGTCCATAATTCTAACCTGGAATGACCCATACTACTAATATCATATTGCCAGCAAACAACATGCACTATGGATCATTGCCTTGAAAACATCTAGTAAGTTTACCCACAACTAAAGCAAAAAAGTAAGGATTCCGTACTGGCACTTGATGTAAGTTTATTGCAATTGAAAATTCACTCGCCTCTCATTTTTTGTTGTTCTAGTGCTTGTCCCTATCCTTCATAAGAATATCGATTTTATATATATATATATATATATATACAGAAATTCTATGCTAAGGCCGGCCATTTTTGGCATATGTCGGGTTAGCCATTTTTGGCCGTTAGATTAAATGAGTGGATGAGATTAAACATGGAAAAGTTCATAACAATTAATGCTTTTCTCTCTCCTCTGACACCAAATCAGACACCACATTACTCTCCTCTCTCTCCTCATTACTCCCGGTCCCTCTTCTCTCTCTCTGCCTCATACCTCCCTTCTCTCTTCCGAGACCCGAGTACCCGACGTCCCCACTGATGATCCCCAATGCCGGTGAGCATCATATGCAGATGGCTTTTAAGAGTGATGAAGCTATCCTACCTCTTTGATATATATATCCCAATTCAAGTACATTGATTAATTAATAAACCTCATCTCAACAAACCAAATTAAAGCCATGACACAGAACTTTATCTGCTGATACCCACTTGAGATCTCCTAATTTTCCTGCGTATCCAAGCAAACTATCAGCTCTAATCTCTCTCTCTCTCTCTCTCCATCAATTGATTTCTTCAGCATTCCAAGGATTAGTGATAGGGTGCTAGCTAAAATTTTTTGCACCCAATAACCTTGCAACATATATAGTACTCTTAATTTCCCACCTCTGTAAAAACCCTGTATGCCCACAAACTTATCATCAAACATTTGTGCAACAATTATATGTATAGATTTCAATTCCAAACAAAAAAGGCCACCACCACACTACACTCAATCAACAAAAACTAGAAGAAGATGAAAAAGCAACTTCTTTTCTCCTCCACCCTTCTCCTCCTCTTCCTCTTCCATTCCGCCACAACCTCAGCTCAGTCGCCAGCAAAGGCCCCAACTGCAGCCGCAGCTGCTTCGACTGTGGCTGCAGCTGCCCCAACGTCTAACTCTATTTGCACTAGGCGATGGGGCTTTTTCGAGAATTCAAACAGGCACACTCAATTCTCTCACTGATGGACAGCAAGTCCAGCTGCTTCTCTTCCACATGCTGCCTACTTTTCTTTCCACAAACCAGTTTCAAACAGTGTTCAAGAGGGAGAGAGATAAGGAGAAGAACATTACCTCAGGCAAGGTCGCTGGTGTTGGGGATCATCAATGGGGACGTTGGGTCTCGGAAGAGAGAAGGGAGGGATGAGGAAGAGAGAGAGAGAGAGAGAGAGAAGAGAGGAGAGAGAAGAGGGACCGGGAGTAATGAAGAGAGAGAGGAGAGTAATGGGGTGTCTGATTTGGGGTCAGAGGAGAGAGAAAATCATTAATTGTTCTGAACTTTTCCATGTTTAATCTCATCCGCTCATTTAATCTAACGGCCAAAAATGGCTATCTGGACATATGCAAAAAACGGCTGGCCTTAGCATAGAATTTCTCTGTGTGTGTGTGTATGTCTATATATATATATTTCCATTGGAAATTTTTTTCTTGGTTTTTTTCCCGATCAGAACAAACAGAACCCAAGTGAAAATTGGATCACCCCTATTAAATGGTACTTTCTTACTTCTTATGGTGGTATGTTTGTTTGTTTGGTATGTTTGTTTTTTAGTTAGAGTTTTGGGTGAATTCATTAGGTTGTGGGGAGAGAGTTTTGTGGGTAAAAGATGAGTTTAGTTGGAGTGTCAAACAACTAATTGTTCTGAAGATAGACTTCTAAGTTGAAAGAGTTTTGTGTATGCTTCTGTAAGTCAATGTTTGCTGTGAGTGGTTGATTTAAGACGATTAACTTATGCATCATGGTGCTTTGTTATGGAAAAAAGATGATTGCAAGTGAATTCTGTAATGGAGATCCCCGTCTTTTCTTATTCATATTCTCTTCTTTGGTTAGTCATTTTTAAGTAATAAGATATTGTATAGTTCTTTTTGTTGTGTTATTTACAAAAAGCTGCGCATTCACCTTTTTAATTGTCCATTGAATCTTTTTTTTCTTTTTTTTTTTTGCCTTTTGACTGATTATTGTAGTTCATTTTTGGTTGCAGTTCTTTGACTTTTGAGGGGGTTCGGAGATTATTAGAGAAGGACTTGGCATTAGAGACATACTCACTGGATGTGCATAAGAGATTTATTAAGCAGTGTTTATCGGAGGTACCTCATTCGATCTAGATAATTCCGGTCTGCATAAAGTGTGAACTAATTGTATTTTACTTTGAGCAAAACTTGTACGAGCACTTTAGTGTTACTTGCACCTCAAATTATGCGTATGATTTTCATAGTTGCCTAATTCCTACATTTTTTAATGAATGATATTTTATTTGATGGAACAAAGAAAAAGCCGAGGCAAATAAAGCCAAAGAATTTGACAAAACTGAATCAAATCTGAAAAAAAGAAAGAAAATAAAATGAGGCTGCTTAGAAAGAATTTAATGAGGCTTCCCATAAAAATAGGGATTGAAAACCACATTCTTGAACTCATGGATTGGAAGTTCTACATCCTCAAAAAGTCGTATTTCTCTCCTTTGAAATACACCAACAAAGGCTATGCAGTGCTGGCCTATCCAAATTACCTTGTTGCTCCGATTGCTGCCACGCGCAAAATATACTTGACACAAATCTTGGAATCTGCCATGAAACTCCAAAAAGGAGTTCATAAACAGTTGTGAGCCACCAAACAATGAAGCAAAGGATCAACATTCAAAATCATTTTGACATTACCAAGATGGTTTCCACTTATTAGATGATTGCAATCCACAGTCAAAACATTTATTTATTGAAGTTGAGAGTTTAGTTGTCTTTTACCTGAGCATGGTTTTTATCGTGCTGCTAATGTGGTATTGACTCTATCAAAATGATAGTTTCACTTGCTATTTGGCTCATAGAACTTAGTAGCAACCTTATCTTGTGTATACCTTGAAAATATGCTGATTTTGGATTCCTCCTTTAATTGTAAATACTAAATACAATATGCTAATACTTAAGCTTTCTTTATAACCTTCAAACACTAAAAAGTTTAAGCTTCAAAGGATTTATTTGGAAATTGAAATTCTAATGGGTGGTGCCTAGTAAGCTTCTCGGGAATTCTCTGCAAGCTAATCTTGCAGCTACGTGCTATGCTCACACATATAGCATATATTCTTATTATTTTATTGTTATTTTTAAAGAATCTGATGTGGTAGAAATTAAATGCCAATTAATTCTTCATTAAGATTTGATTGTCATTAAACAATTTTGTATTTATTATATCATTTTCATTAAAATTATTAGTAATTTTATAAAGGTTTATGTTTTGTTTAAAATGGTAGTGCCTAGATGGTGCTGATGATGACAATGGCACTAAGAATTCTGGGGAGGATGTGGAGAAAAAGGTCTGTTCAACTAGGGGAGAAGCAACAGAGTCACGTGATGGGCTTCAGTCAAAGAGAGATGACAAGGAACCTATCTCCGAAGATGATAAAACGGAAGGCTCTCCAGTTTTGGGCCTTCTGACAGGACATAAACCAGCCAAATTTGAAGCTGAGGAAATTAAAGATAATGGAAATGAAGAAGTTTTAAGTGAGAGCACAATAAAGAAAGCCATTAGAAGAAGAGGTTCTTATTTCAAAGCTAATTCTGAGTATGTTACTTCATTCTTTTAATTTTTTATCTCTCTTACCTTTATTATATATAGCGATTATTGAAATTATTCTTATTATCATTTTTACTTCTGCTCAAGTATACAACCACATTCATCTTAGCTGGCCATGTATTTTTATCTTCTGTGCTTATGATATAGGTGTCTGTTTGCAATTTTTTTTCCCAGGAAAGTTACCATGGCTGGAGTACGTCGACTTTTGGAAGGCGACCTGAAACTTGATAAAAATAAACTTGATCCCTATAAGAAGTTCATAAGCGAGCAATTAGATGAGGTAAGAGAAATTTATTCAGGAAGCATCCTTCCAACTTCCATAAGTAGCACAATAAATCTACCTTATTTGTTATTTCCTATTTTATTTGTTAGGTATTAAATTCTCCGGAAGATTCTAAAGCTGCAACTGGGGTTAAGAAAAGTCTTAAGAAAAATTCTCAGAGCAAAGCATCTAAAGAGATTAGCAGTGAAGGAAGTTCTGATTCTTTAGATAGTGAGAATGAGGAGGCAGAAGAAGTTGAAGTAAAACCTAAAAAGAGAATTGCTCCAAAAGGAAAAACACAGAACTCCGATGGGTTAAAAAAACGTAAAAGACCGGTAAAGGAGACGAAGGAGGCTAGCAAGAAGCAGGTCAAGCCTGCGGATGTGACAACAGAAGATAATAGTGATGCCGAAGATGATGGAAATGTCTCCGAAGATAGTCACTCTCAATCATCTGCTGAAAAACCTGTGAAGGTCTTTTAACTTTATACTTTCCCAGAGTCTTAAAACTTGATCAATTAAAATTTCTTTAGTTGAATCACATTGTTGAAATGCAGAAGAAAGAAGTTCCACCTCCTGCATATGGAAAACGCGTGGAGCATTTAAAATCAATTATCAAATCATGCGGGATGAGGTTTTTCTTTGACTCAGTATTTGTGAGCCTGGATATTCATAAATGTTGATGTCTTAGGATTGTCCTTTTTTTCTTTTAGTGTTCCGCCCTCAGTGTACAAGAAAGTCAAGCAGGCACCTGAAAACAAACGTGAGGCTTCCCTAATAAAAGAGCTGGAAGAGATACTCTCCAGAGAAGGATTGTCTGCTAATCCTTCTGAAAAGGGTGAGCATTACAATTGATTTAGCTTCTGTTTCATTCTGATTCCTGGTATATGAGCTGCAGAAATCTACCATGAACAAGTAGTGAGCTGATTTAGGGAGTTGAATTTATTTATACACAAGAAACGATCTGAGAAGGAATCAAGGGGGTGGAGGGAACTTCTGAATGATTCTGTCAGCATAGGGTCTATTTGGTTTCTTGGACCTCCACCCT
The DNA here is from genome assembly GCA_017140935.1 of Hamamelis virginiana. Classification (NCBI taxonomy): domain Eukaryota; kingdom Viridiplantae; phylum Streptophyta; class Magnoliopsida; order Saxifragales; family Hamamelidaceae; genus Hamamelis; species Hamamelis virginiana. The sequence goes on from JAESVK010001186.1 coordinate 204,986, forward strand.
CCCAGGCCCAAGCAACAAATATGTATGTATCTAATTATTTGTACATATAAATTATGTAGGGTGAATTATGGTGACCTGCCAAGGTTTGGCTTAAATGCACGGACCTCTTCTTTTTCTTTTTCTTTTTTAATATTAATTGTTTTTTTACACTAACCTTCCTTGCTAGTCGTCGAACAGATGGAGTTAGGAAATAGTAAACTTCCTACGTTGCCCTCTAATTATTATGAGGATATTAATAGAGAATAATAAAAATGTCAAAACTATCCTCCACTCATTTTTTTGAGTTGTCCTCTCCATTTCCGGCCAAACCAGTGACCAGTGTTTGCCCACCGTTCCACCATCCCTCCACTTCCTCTTCTCCGTCTCTATCTATGCAACTCATCTCTCTCTCTCTCTCTCACACACACACACACACACACACACACATACACACATTCATTTTCAGTCGATATTTTTCCTAAAAGTTGGTTACAAATGCACTCTTAGTCGCTTCAGTCAAATGATGATGTTTAAGCCAGTCATCTGGGTTGGGTCCTACGTGGACGTGGGGGTGCTCATATACCCACATACCTATAAATGCATGGAGGCACCAACATTTGTTTATATGAAATGACACCGTGTGATTCTTATGTTCAGAAATCAAGGAAGTTAGGAAGAGAAAGGAAAGGGCAAAAGAACTTGAAGGCATTGATACGAGTAACATCGTATCAAGTTCACGCAGAAGGTCAACTGGTTTTGTTGTTCCTCCAAAGCCCAAAATACCAGTTGAAAGAGATGGTGATGATGCAGAAGATACTGATAATGATGAAAATACCGATGAAGAGAACGACGACGACGACGACGACGACGACGATGACGACGACGACAATGATGGTGACGATGACAGCCAGAGCGACGAGGTAGATGAAGGTAAGTGTGAAGTTTTTGTTGTTAAGGTTGCTTTTGTGCTTTGTAGTTGGTTATTTTATGAGCTATCAAATATAGATGACTTAAATGGTTTTGAGGACATGGATCATGTGATTAGTATGCTTAAGTTGTGTCATGTGAATTACAGCATGCATGTCAATCCATTAAGGTAGTTTAACATCATATTTTGGGAGCTACTGGATATTTTCTGAGACTGAATCTTCTTGTTGGTGCCCACCCACTAGGAGGCATATTTGTTTCTTCATTTGTGAACTTTACAATCAATTAATTAACAAATAATATTCTCCCAAATCAATTCATGGATTTCTAGTCCTCTCATAAGCTGTTTATCAAACATGTTGATATGGATTTATGTTCATAAAGATTTAGGAAAGGTTTTATTTTGGCTGTCAGCTCATAATGACATATCATAAGGGAAAAAAAAAAAAGGAAATTTGGGATAAACAGGATTAATGTGCATTATTTTGGCTACCGTTTCACTCCTCTAACATATATTCTGCCCATATATTTTTGCAGATGACGAGGACAGTGATTAAATTATGCATAAGCTGACTTGGCGCATTGACTAATAGCAAGAGCTTCAATGGTTTTATTAGACTGATGTAAAATGTGCTTCGACTTCCTTTAGAGTTTTTATTTTTATTTTGGGTGTGGGAACAGGTAGCCTTAATTTTTATGGAGTATTTGCACTAAGGTTTGGCCGTTAGGACTTCTAAATTTAGCTGCTTCTGGGTTATATTTGGCTTGAGAAAGTTGCTTCAGCTATCAGCTATCAGCTATCAGCTATCAGCCAAGAGTTTTGTATGTATGTTATTTATCCTCTGATATTTGGATATATATGCGAGAAAGTGGTAGTCTCTTGATTGGCCACACTGCCAAAAAAAAGAGGGGGAAAGAAAAAAAAAAACAGCTCCCAAATTAAATCAGAGCCGTTGAACTTGTCAATTTTTTTTCTTGCTTATTTTTCCCCATAATGGGTCAAAGGCAGAATTGTATACCCAGACAGGCGGAATTGTCACAAGCCTAATGTCATTGCGCAACCTATAAAAATGTTTTGCCGTTATGTACTGCCCGCAAGTGCCACTGTAAGGATAAAAAAAAACTCGAGCAGTACGTGACCCGAAATGCCTGCCTTTCCATGGCCGTATGAATGAAATTGAACATTTTTAACTTTTTTGTTGGGTGAAAATACAACATGCCTATATTCCAACTAAGACCGGGGCATCAATTTTATTTTATTTTTAATTTTTATATCTCGTTTGGGCTCGTCAAATCACTTTTATGTGCTCGAACTACAGAAAATTCATTTCATGCCACCAGGCCAATATGCTATTAGCAAATAGCAACTATACAAATTTAGTTGAGCGTTGTCTTATCAGTGTAAGTTGATTCCTTATTGTATGGACTCGAAAACATTTTTAAAACAAAGCCTCACATCACCTCCCTTGTGTATCATCAGGTTATTTGATTTCTTCCTAATGTAGAAAGAACCTGCTATCGGTAAGTATGACGATGAATCATCCAACTTCTTCCTCTGTAATAGCATAATTTCTTTTATTATTGGCCAAAAAAAAAAAGATTTATTTATTTAATTTGGAATTCGGATTCCATGAAATTTGAAGATCTTGTTTTATTCAGAGGAATTGTTCTATAATTATTACTGAATTTAAGTTCAATTCCAAACACAGGTATAAAAAGCAAACATATAGAAGAATCAAACTTGGGGTCTTCAACTCCAGTTCCAACTCCAACATCCCAATTCCATGCAAATTAAAGGCAACCAATTCTAGTTATAAGATAATTCCATGTTATGGTGACAAAAGTAATGTTCACTGCAGTATTTTAAAATGAAACAATAATTGGGTTTTCTTTAGCATGATGAGAATGCTTAGTTAATGGCAAGATATTTGAGGGTTAAGTCAATAACAAATAATTTGGTGAAACTTAATAGGCTCACTGTGTATACAAGGAAGCAAAGATCTACAACAAATTAGGAGGATTTGTAGAAGTAACAACTAAATTGGTGAAAGTTCACGCTGGAGGGTAGCATACCTTCCAACTCAGGCACCAAAGCTTGACACTAGCAATGAGAGAAACAGGAATTTGAATGTGACTCTTAACAGCTGCAAATTAAGCCTCAGCAATGCTTCTCCAACCACTAACAATAAAATTTTTCAACATATCACTTTTGATGACTGCATTTGAGCTCTAATTAATCTTCATGCCTATGTTCTTGGGGTCATGAAGCAGTTGGCTCCCTCTCTGAAAGGATGCACCTCACTTCTTTTGCAAGATCCATCACATGTTTGTCTTCACAACCTAAGCAACATGTTTAAAAAATAAAAGAAACTCGGTTTTAGAAGTAAAAGGAAGAGACACAGATGATTGCAAAAACTGGAAGTTGATAAATTCTATGGGGGTCCTGAAAGAACCTCACCAATTTGAAGAAGTGCCTTTTCAAGTTGGAAGAGGTAGTCTCTGTTGGGTCCTGAGGGGCCTTCAGCGTGGACAATTTGTCTGCACAAGGGTAAAAAAAAAAAGGGAATGACTTGCATCTGAGCCTCACAACCATGGTGTGAGTTCTCAAGCTCAATAAATGAACATGAAACTCGACACATTTGGCAGCACTGGATCCACAAAAAGATGGAGAAGAATGAAGAAATGGTAATGCCAAAATCATCATGATCATGACTACAAACAATTAAGTTTCCACCTTAATAAACACAGTAAATCGGATGGTTAATTTATCCGATCATCCCAATTTCTTACCAGTTACCATGCAGATATCTAAGACGGGGTGCCATGTAAATTTGTGTCTCAATTTCTAAATTGTGGGCCACATGTACAAAAGTAAGATGCTGCTTATATTCAGAGGTCTATGTACTTGGATTCAAAATTCCCAAAGAATTATATTCAGAGGTCTATGTACTTGGATTCAAAATTCCCAAAGAATAAGTGCCTTTGTCAGTGCAAAGGAAGCTTTTCATAGAGTAACGTAGAATTAAAACACAGACAAAGAAGGTACATACTTGGCAATCTCTTCAATTGATGCAGGGCCCAAGTAGTTCTTGTTGAGCTTCTTGTTTGAAGATGCTATGTATCTAAAAAGAGAGAATGACAGTTTCAATATGGTTGATTTTTGGCAATCAAATATGTCCTACAAAGTAGAGATTGCTTGGTGGTTTTTCCACTTACACCATTACTCCAGAAACAGCTGGAATTGTAGAAGTCGACTCCTGCAAAAATTTCAATAAATTCTTACATCATTGATAAAGTTACACTGAGTATTGGGAAAATCTGAAGAAAAGGCATTGAGATAATTCTATAAAGAACTTAGCATTTAGAACTTACGGTAAAAAAATCAAGATAAGCCTTCTGGTCGTACTGCTTCTCCCTCACTTCAAGATACTGTGTGCCATAACACTATACTAATAAATTTTCTTACAAAATATTTAACCGTGGGCTCATAAAATGAAATAAGAGTTGGAAAGTGGAATTCGAAAATGTGATCTGGCATGTCTTTATAAACCCACAATCAAATAAACAAAATGACAATTAGAAAGCACCAAAGAAGTACTGCATCCAATTCAAGTGAATTCCAGGATCTTAAAGCATAAGGTGCTCTGAGAGCTTAAGATGATGGACCTTGTGACAAAAGATGTCCAACAAGAAAAATCAAGATTTTAAAGTCCTTCCTGTCATGGTTTTGAGACTTTTGAGTCATTGGTTCATACTCATGCTAAGGTGTTACCTGGCTGCAACCCACTATATTTGTACTGCCACACCAGGGTATTGTAAGAATTAAGGCTCTGCAAAAGGCCTATCACCAGAAGAGTGCAATGCAACAACCACCCATGGCCGCAAAATTAGGCAAGGAGCTCATTCAAATTTGGACTTGGTCAGAAAGGAAAAGTTTATTTTAAGAGAATCATCAGTCATACGCATATTGGCAAGCAAAATGTGAGAACGCTGACTTATACCTTTGGGTAAGAGTGATAGGGGTAACCTATGGATAGAGAAAACAACCTATCATCCACAACACAACTGCCATATGTTGAGGCATTATTGACCAAAACCATGGGCAACCTAATCCAAACTCATTTTTGCCTGTTTGTGGGCAGCTTGCCAGGATGGGCAGATGGACTTTCTGTGGTCCTTATATGATAAACTAGATTTAAATCCGATCACAGCTATGTATTACTTAATAACTTTTAAAATTAGTTCTACACTTCTAGAAGGATCTAGTAGAGAACTTATTCTTCCCCACTCACAGGGAAAGAGATATAGATGTGCGAGAATATAAAGATATCCTACGAGTCAAACTACAGAATGGGCACATGATTTATCATTTTTCGTTAGGTGTCAGCTAAGGTGCGGTGTGCCTTTTCACAATAAGTTCATGAGGCATACAGTTACGAACAAGCGCATCCTATTTGTAACTGTGCGCCATATTCTTCAACATACTGTTTCTAAAATTCATAAAAGTCCCCATAATAAGATAAAGTTACAAAAAAGAAAAAAAACCAGAAAAGAAGAAGGTAATTATACAATATCACAACCCAATTGTCTCTCATTATATCGTGGCAATAAAAATACTAGGATATTAAAGGAACCTGAGAATTATAACTCTCAACTCGAAAGGAGTCCTTGAATGGGAGTTCGTTGGCTTGTAATTCCTTGATTGAAAACCTCAAACTCACCAACCTAGCATTCCTATCATTCCATACCTAAAAAGTCCTGGAGGATATCTGCGAACATAGCCATGGAAATGGCTTGAAGGTCTAAGGCATATATCCTAATATACAAGATATGATACCTTGGTAAATAAAACAGAGAGATTTTTAAAGGCCACTTAAGAGACTCATTGCCCTTTAAAGCAAATCACTACACCAGTAAACAGAAAATCCAACAAAACATCCCAAACGAGGATGGAAGAGTATCACTATCTATCCTTTGGGGCAGTGCCCCTCACATCATTCAAATAAAGTGCTCAATAACAAATGATAATAATAACAATAAGCACTAGCATAATAATTATAACAACGGCATTAATAATTTATAATTAGTGGTCATTTGTTGAGCAGTATCGAGCACTTGAAATGAGAGAGCCAATTATTGTCAGTCTGTCATCAATGGATTAAAAATTAAATTATATATTTTAAGATATACTAAAAATTCAATAAATGTACTTTAGAACCATACCGTTAATGCAATTTGTTCATCTTCCTTCTTGGAGACCTTGTATGCAACTCCCCACTATGACCACGAAAGATCACAATTAGCAAAAAGATTATGCCATGCTCAGTAGTTAACAATATCAATAAGCTAAAGAACAACTGGAGGCAAAGTAATAGAAAAGGAAGACAAAACTATCGAATCCAATAATAGAAATCTATGCTTTGGCATACAAGCACTTACTTGGAATGGGGAATATTGCCAGTTTATTAAAGAGACAACAAAAATTATGTTAAAATTGAAATGAGAAAGCTTTTTTCCAATGAACCAAAGATTCGACTTTTATTAACGAGAATATGCTCAACAATACAGACACAGAAGTTTTAGTGTGCCGTTAACAAATAACTTGGTGCAGTTTTGGTTTAACTGATAACTGTTCAATCATAACCATCGCACAACTAATGTAATTGAAATCATAGAAAACAATTGCATTTTAAGGATAAATCACAATAAGCATGGATTGTAAAACCTCAAAATTTATCAATAATCAACAAACTACTGCTGGTTGGATGCCCTCTCATCCGTTCAACAAAGAAAAAATTAATAATAATTAGAACACAAATAAATCCCATAAAAAATATGCATAAACATATCATTCTATTGGTGGAACACTTCTCCCAAAATAATGTGAAGAAAGGCTATCTATTTTACATCTTAACTAAATGTATACAGGGTAACAAGAAGGTTAATAACATTACAAGATGCTACATTTCTTTCTCAGGGCAATCAGCCAGATAAATTCCATTGTCAATCAGCCAGATAATTGCATTGTCTATGTATTTATGAGGGGTTACCTAGACAATCTAAGAGACCCACCAACCGTATTGATTTAGCAACATTAAACTTCTTGTAATTCATTAAATACGAAGTAAAATGCTTAATGACTTCCTCATCAATCAAATCAGTTTAAGCTAATATCTGCATGTCCCCGTGAATGACTAGATTATAGTTATGACTCATTAACTTAAAACAGTGAATAATGAGTCCTTGTCCAAAATTCTTTTACTAGTAAAAATCAGTTAATCCGCGATGTACCCAAAAAATTAAATAGTTTAAGATACAATATCACATTTGAACTAAACTGTATGATTAAGTTATCCAACTTCTAATACATACCTGCATTCATATATATATATATATATATATATGAATGTATGTAATGGGGATACGGGTTGTAGAGAACTTACACAGACCTCCCCCTCTGCAGGCTCCAATGTTACTGTTCTTCCTGGGTACTCTGGTGTCCCCCGGTGGTCCGTACTTCCTGCCAAAGGATTCATGAATAAATTCTTTTATATATATATATATATAGAGAGAGAGAGAGAGAGAGAGAGAGAGACCTTGGTAGAAGACGCGGCGATAGCCTTTGATGAAACCAACAAGGCGATCATCGTAGTGAAACCCAGCTTTCCAAATTAAAGACCCATACCCAAATACCCACATCACCATTTTGTCCTTCTTCCTTTTGATTTTGTTCAGTTGATGATATCTCTCTCTCCCTCCAAACAAAAACGAGAGAGATTTTCTGGGAAAGAGAGAGAGCCAAAAGGTCCAATAGGAGAAGAGAAAACAGAGGCAAGCAAACCAGCAGTTTTTGTTCACAAAAACAATCTTAGCACCTTCCAACCGTTCAATAGAATTCCATGAAAATTCAATGGCTGAGATCGTGAGTCATATGATTTTGGCTGAACTTAAAAGTGGGACCCTTTTCTATTTTTTTTTTTAGTTATTATATAAAGAAAAATGTTCTAGTGAGCATTTGCTGACTTTAAGCTAAAGTAAGTAAAGAACAAACCCTTGGATTGGAATCTTGAGATGAATATTTCATTAAGTGAATGTGAATCTAAGGGCTTGTGTTATTTGCTGACTTTAACTAAAGTAAGCATATGCTGACTAGATCACTTCTAATTATATAAAAGCTTCTTTTGGTACTGGAACACATCCCTTGTGGGTCCCATTCAATTTCAAGTTTTTATTTATTTATTTATTTTTTTTACATGTATCCTGGACCAGCTCGCGCTCAACGGACTAAATCCTGCACCCTCGAATAAGGCTTCTGAAACAAGGCTTACGCCTTGCGGTCTGTGGTTCCAGATATTAATAGCTAGTGGGAGTCAAATACTGGACCAAAAGACTTGGTAAGCCCTTAGCCCTTAGCCCTGCTTGCTCCACCACTAAACTACCCACCATGAGGTTTAATTTCAATTTTATTGCACCCAAATGTCATGTTCTATTTGTTCTATATTGATTGGGTAGATGATACTGACTTCAATAGATCAGGTAAGGAAGTTCTGATATTTTAATTCAAAACCGTGAGATAGGTATTTAAAAAATTGATTGTTGGAGTAGATATTCTTCTTATGCATGCATAAAAGAATTACAGTAATCTAACAATCGATTTTTAAAATATAGATAATAAAAAATTCTAACAGTATTTATCGTTAGATGCTATCACAGTTGTTTAATTGTATTTGTATTTTGAAAATCTACCGTTGAATCATTGTGATTTTTGACGGACATGACATGCATAAGAGGAGTGTCTAATCCAAGAATTGCTCTTTTTCTTTTTTAATTTAATTAAAGTGAAAGTGGTATAAACAATTCAAAAATGTCTGAGAAGTCCCTAAAAAGATGGGGACTGTTTGCTTGAATATAAAATTTAGCTATAATTTTTTTTTCAATATAAAAAATTTGAGTCCAATAATCCATTTTATAGCATAATGAAAAGGAAAATAGATTTAAAGTAATGATTTTTTAATAATGATTTGAGTTTGTGAGTCTCCTATTAGAAATATTATGATTGAGATAGTCATGAAAACTAGTCCATTCGAAAAATAGACTCTTTTAAGATGGTCTTAATTATGTATCTGGCCTCATTGTTTGCCTTCATTCATCCCAAGTTCCCAACATAATTTAGAAATTAGAATTACCTTTTCTCAAGTGGGCCGGATTGGCTCGATGGACAATTAGTCCCCATATCTTTGTGTTTGGGCCTTTTTATTGTAACCCCTCCCATCTATTAGCCCACCCCAACCATTTGTGAATTTTTACCGTTTTATGAAAAAATACATTATTTTTAAGAAAAGTAGTAGCATTATCCACTAGAAAACATCATTTTGAACAACTTTGTAGAAGAAAGTTTTTCCAAAATCTATCATTTAAGTAGACTTTTTG
>JAESVK010001186.1:284321-299250 GCA_017140935.1 Hamamelis virginiana
AATCCAAGGGCTTATGTTATTAGCTGGTTTTTGTTAAAATGAGATATAGTTGATAAGATCAGGACTCTTGTTGGGGGTGGTTGGGGTTTACAATCCACTCAAAGAAAATAAGGAAAAGTTGAAAACTACACATCATATATACATTGAAAAGTTGAAAACTACACATTCCACCAAAAAAACCAAAAAAAAAAAAAATGTACATGACCATTATTTTTTATTCTAGGTCTAGTTCCTCTCCAATAAAGTGCAATATTGACCAATCATAAAATGCCACACCAGAACAACTGCAACAGGCTAGCTAGTAGCCTCATGAAAAGATAAAATAGAATTAAGGGAAAAATTAATTAGCTACTTAATCGTATAATATGGGGGCATCCTCGTCGGAAAATCAAACTTTCTGGTATGTTCGCCGTTGCTGGATAATTCAAACTATTTAGTTCCACCGAAGTCGACGGCTGCTGTAATAGGCAATTCCTGAGCCTTACCCTTTTCTTCACTTGATGGTAGTAATGGACTAATTTGATCCTTGCTTTTACCCCACACAACAGAATAAAGGCCTACTGCTATTACCATCCCTCCAATGATACTGAGAGGAAATTGAAATCAAAAAATTATTTTTATTAGTTTTAGCAAATAAGGTTGGCATTTGTAATTTTCATTAAAGAAAAACTACTTATACTTTTCACTTTTCTTAAAAGCAAATGGTTAGGTGCTTCATCCAAAAAGTAATAAAAAGCAACTTATGCACTTCTCTACTTTAAATTCCAAACAGGCTCAAATTGTGCTTTTGGACATCGAAAGTAACTTTTGGTGCTTATGCTGCCCTATCCAAACAAGCACTAAGTGGATCGGAAGAATTGATTTCTAGCTCTGAGTTGACTCGTAATGTGTTTGGAATAATACCTTCCGAGGTGGAGTGTCTCGGCAAGAATGGCAGAACCCAGAGCAGTAACAATGATCATGCAGAGTGGGTTAAATGCCGTAACGAACACAGGACCTCTTGTCTTCATCACCAAGCCTTGTACATAATAAGTAATTCCAGAGGTAACCACTCCCTGAAAATTAATATTCAAAAACCAGGTTGAGTTAACTCAGCACTTATGAACTCAATCGAGTATAGATTCTGTACTAGCTTGGGTTTTTCTATACTTGAATTTACTTAGATATTATAATTATGACTCATTATCCAAATATAAGAAATGATCCAGTTGGCAAATGCTGACAGAATCATTTTTGATCCAAATATAACATTTATCTCTTATTTTAGATTGTGTTATGATCTTATATATCTAAATAAATCCAAGCATATAAAAATTCAAATAAAGAATTCAGACTCGAGCAATGCCCATGCAAGAAGTACGTGTCTTAACTGTATAAAGAGGAGCAAGGAGCCTAGAGTCCCAGCCAACTGCCCATGCACCAGGGTGACGTTCTACTACCAGAGCTATTACTACATTTTGCAGGGTGCCTGCTAAGCAAATTAGGGTGGACAGGGAGAGCTCTGCTGGGTATGCCTTTATTGCTATTGACTGCACCAAACATAAGAGACATAAAATTAATGATTAATCAATCAACCATACAATTAGTGCAATGTACATGATACTTTTTCATGGCTAGTGATATATAATTTGATCACTTCATGGACACTTTTCAATTTGCAAGCAGCGTGACAGTAAGAGACACGACACTCTCTCTTCCGTCACACCTAATTTTTTTTTTTTTTAAAGATAATAATACAAAGGATGCATGTGTTTGGAATGATGTATATGATGTAATTACATACTATAATATAATTTCTTATGTATAAAAATATCGTGTTTCAGATTTTTAAAAATTTACTATGTCAACATGTCCATGTTATGTCATAATTGTGTCGCGTGTTTATATCTCTTTTAATTACATGGTAAATCTAGCTACTAGCTAATTAGCCATTGCAATTAAGTCCAAATTAATTAACTTACTTGCAATACGTAGAAACAAGACCAAGCAGTGCAACCAACAAGGATCAAAAGTGTCCCGGCAACCCAATGTTTGCCGGACGAAGCAGCAGGACTACTTCCATGGTGAATTGTGTTATGCGACGCTGACGACCATATTAGATCAATGATGGGGCCTTTGTACAATGTCATCACCAATGCCCCGGCAAAGGTTACTAGGGTTCCGATCACCTTAGCTTGACCGTGTATTTCTTTAATCTTTACGCGCTCTAACCTGAGATCAATGAGGTAATTCTATGTTATGCAATATTAACAAATATGATTTAAGCATAGAAATAAGTTGTTATTAGAATGTTATGAAATTGGGTATATATATATATATATATATATATATATATATATATATATATATATTTCACTAAAATTAAGGGTTTGCTGAGATAATTAAGTAGAGGTACGTGTTAAATTTTTTATAGATATCCCCCAAGAATTTGCTAGATGCTAACAAAAAAGTCATGAAAAAGATAGCCAGATCAACACCTAGCTTGATATTAATTATTTTTTACGTGCCAAAGTGAACCTTCGTTGAAAGGTCTCTCCACAATGGGATTTTCCTTGGATTCTTGCTTCTAAATTAACAAGGCAAAATGAATCATCTGGGTGGTACATCACGTCCTTACTTTTGATTTTGAGTGCAATATATTAAACAACGACAATAATGTCCCCCACCTTTACCAACCAACGAACCACAATGCATTTTCTATTGCAATTAGCACGAGAAATCATCAGATTGTGCCTTATGGATGTATGTATATATATGTATGTATGTATGTATATACTTTAGAAAAATGTTAATAGTAATGATCGATAAAGTTGAATCTTACCTGAAAATTACAGCGATAACGAAGGTAACAGCAGGAACGGCATTCATAATGGCAGATGTATATGAGGCCGATGTGTAATTCATCCCCAAATAGCTTAAGTTTTGATCAAGGACTGGCCTAATAATCAGGTATATATATATATGTAAAAATATCAGAGGTCATGTCCCTTAATTACAAAAGATAGGTGCTCTCTATTATTGTTTAGACAGTCAGTCGGCAGTTGCATAAAGTACTTATTGTATGATTTGTATTTTGAAAGTACTTTTTTTATTTTTAATATCAATGATATTTTTCTCTTCAAAATAAGAAAAGTACTTTAAAAAAAATGTTACTTTTTTTTAGTGACATCTTTTTTTGGGTGCTGATAAGAGTGGCATTATCTTACAATTAAGGTCAAACAAGGCTAGCTGATATATATATATATATATATAGCATGAATATAATGTATGTTGGTGAATAGAGCATTACTCCAGCAAAGCCAGCATCATTATTTTTAAGAAGATTGAGAATGTCATCTTTGGTCTTATTTTCCTGTAAAACAGAAACCAGAAAAGATTAGTTCCATCTGCATTTATATATATATATATCTAACACCAGTGATTACTATATTCATTTATATATATACCATTAATTATCTGCACCAGCATCAGTGTTAAGTCACAGCATTGTTAATTTCATTTTATCAGCAAACGGAAAAGTTAATTTTATTAAAAGAGTAAACCAGATACAGATTCCAAAAAACACAAAAACTCCCACAACAATAAAAATAGAACCAAAATTAAATTACGCATATATGCTTTGGTACGTAATTAAAGAGCATGTAATTAATAAAAATTAAATTGATTGACCTTTCGAAAACTAGGGCAAAAGGCGCGAGGACTAGGGCAGCAACAGCATTCCGATACACAATGAGGACGTAACGGCTCATGCCGCGATTGAGAGTAGCCATGGTGATAATATACATACCAGCACTGCCAAATTGTAAGCTTACCATAAGCAAATAAGGTTTTGCCTTATTGAACACTCCACATGACTTCCCAGATGCTGTTTGATCCCCCATCTCTCTTATGTCTAATTTGTATATATGTGTGAGACAATTGAAACTCTATGTGAATGAGAGGATATATATATATATCAAAGAGCTCTAATAAGGCCTTCTTATAAACAATATGATGCACTATTTTTCTATACAATATTAATTAATGCTTGGCCATGGCGATACCCATTACTCAATGTTTGTGGTGCTTCTCTCTAGCTCTCTCATGATAAAGACACATTTATTTTTTTAATTAGTTCCATTAATATAGCTTGGTGCAATGGGGAGTGGGAAGCACTAGCAAATGCAACAAATCTTTAGTGCTGTATGATGAATTGTTCAATGGAACATGCATGTACTTAATTTATATATGTTCTGAGAGTACTAATGCTTTTGCTGAAGAGTTCCTAGTTTTTTTTTTTGGATGCGACGATAAATCCTCTCGGTTTGTCTTCTAACGACTTCAGAATCGATACCTAATACTGTTTAATCAGAGTAGAACCGAGGGGCAAACCCCGGATGTGTGCACAGGCTCCTCAACACACACATCAGTAAGACACGGACTCGCATAGTGGCGGGGATTCATGCCTACACCCAAATCCAGGAATTGATTACCCGTAACTAGAGGCATGTCCTACCAATCTTGCTATGCAGTACGCCCGGAGAGCTGACCCCAAGGTTCGAACTCATGACCTCACCTTGGTTTCCAAGGGTTTTTGGCCAAGTGATCTACCCCGGGGTTAAGAGTTCCTAGTTTATCATAAAAAAAGAAAAAAGGAAAAAAAGAAGAGTTCCTAACAGCAATTATTGGTTCAATCAATGGCAACCCCAAAATGAAGGTCAATGGTATAGTACCATCAACAGTGTTAAAGATCCACGCAGTGCATTTAGGATCTTTACATCATAACTTTGAATTGTCTTAACCTTGAGTCCAATGAATAAAATTGCTTTTGCACTGTGGCAATCCATTTCTCCCTTTTTTTTTTTTTTTTTGGAATTTAAGGAGAGATCGTTTTTATGAATCCAGCATATCTAACATTACTCCACCTAGGAGGACAAGAAGAACAGAGAAAAGGAAATGGATTAGGATAAAGTTAACATGAAAAGATGTATATATTTAACCTAGACTATTAATTGACAAAAAAAATTTCCTAGATAATTTTAGTCACGGATGGAGGAAATTGACTATACCAATTGGACAATGGTACAGCTCCCGTCCAGAATTCCTGTTTGAGATCTCACCTAGACACATAGGCCGCACAATATTGGTGGGTCTATTAGGGTGGGATCCCAAATGGAAGTCTGAACGGGAGGTTTAGCGGCCTTATTGTTACCAATGATGCTTCTCTTGAGTACCATGCCCAAAATTAGTTTTAGCAAATAGTGTCGATCAGTACGTTAAACAATTCACTTCCTAATAAATGTGAATAATAACAACCATCTCAAATCCTGCAAGAATGCTCCTAATCTTCCTAATCCATATCCATGTAGCTAGAATCTAACTTTCCCTAAATTCAATCAATAATAGTCCGTGCGCATGACGAAAGCTGCTGCTTTTGAGTATGAATACATCAATTGGATGCTGTCGTGAGCTTAATTGCCATGAATTATTGCTTCAATCCATTCATCCCACAAATAGTTAGGCACATTGCGTGGATTATAGCAACTGATAAAGAAAGGAGAACACAGAGAAAGAAGATGCATGTTGAGAATTGAGATAAGTCCTAGGTAAAGCTAAGTGAGTGCTTCCTTCATTGGCCTCCAAATTTCAAAAGTGGAGGCTGACCTGGCCGGCTCTGTTTCTTGCATCATCCCTCTTAAGAAATTTATTAAATTAAAACATAAAAAAAATTATAATTTTTTTTCTTTCCAGATACATTTTAACATATATCTTATCATTTTAATTTGTGATAATTTTCATGCTCGCATCAGTAAATCAATTTGGTGTACAACATTTACCTATGCTAAAATTGTTACTATTGCATGCTAGTTAATATATATATATATATATATATATAATTGCACTTTGGTAAATAAGTTCTTATAAAAAAAAGAAAAAAGAAAGAAAGAGTTTTTATCAATGTGTACAAAATTGATGGTACTGAGTGTCTTTTTGAAAGGAATTGAAATTATTTATGTGGTCCTTAACTAAAGGTATGAATTTGATAATTTTTTTTTTTTTTTTTTGATCAGTTAAATAGAGATAAACTATACAATTAAAAGAGAAAAGGATACATCAGATACCCAAATCATGCACCAACCCACAACAAAACACCCAAGCCCCACACATACAAAGGCAAACAACTCAAGCACCCATACAAAAAACAAATAAACCCAAAAGCCTTAAGAACACCAAAACAAAGCAAGGTAGATCGAACAACAATATAACCGCCCAAAAAACAATCTAAGAACAGGCTAAGAGCAACAATATCTAAACAGATCGAGGCACCCCAAAAGCAACACAAATCCAACCTGAAACAGCATGAACCACTACAACAGAATAAATGGCTGTTTTCATTTAATTATTATTTGCTTCTTTGTAGATTTGTTCAACTTTGTGTACGTAGATGACGAGATGTGGGGTGGGGTTTAATTTGCAATCCACTCAAAGAAAATAAGGAAAAATAAAATAAAATCATAGACATTTATGATATAAAATTCCATACATAAATATGCATTGAGGATGCATTATACGTACATCATATTATTTATCTTATATTGGAGTTTCCATGATCGATGCTTGGAGATCACACCAGAACGACTGCAACAAGTAGCCTCATGAAAAGATAAATTAATAGAATTAAGGGACGTATAATATGGTGGCATCCTTGTCGGAAAATCAAACTTTCCGGCATGTTTGCGGTTGCCGGATTATTCGAGTGCTGATGAATTACTATTTAGTTCCACCGACGTCGACCGCTGCTGTAATCGGCAAATCCTGAACCTTACCCTTTTCTTGATCACTTGATGGTAGTAATGGACTAATTTGATCCTTGCTTTTACCCCACACAACAGAATAAAGGCCTACCGCTATGATAATGCCTCCAATGATACTGACATGAAATTCAAATCAATAAATTATATTTTCAACTAATAATTTTACCAGCGAGGTTCAACTTTGAACTAATTTAGTTTTTAGGACTCTTTTAGAAAAGCTTCTATTTATCAATTTAAAAAAATAAAAATAAAAATAAAATACAGGTAATATAATCTTAACAAAAATGCTATACAACTAGAAACTTTAACCCGAATTTAAAATCCACGATGATGTGTCATGCTCTAACTGGTGTATGAAAAAGATAGAATATATTTGAAAGATGGACTAAACCACTCAAATCATGACACATCATGGTAGAATTTAAAGTCGGGTTAAAGTTTCTAGTTGTGTTAGTTTTGTATCTTTGAGTTGACTCGTAATGTTAGTGAGTTATGTGATTGGAATAATACCTTCCGAGGTGGAGTGCCTCGGCAAGAATGGCAGAACCCAGAGCAGTAACAATGATCATGCATAGTGGGTTGAATGCCGTTACGAACACAGGACCTCTTGTTTTCATCACCAATCCTTGCACATAATAAGTAATTCCAGAGCCAACCACTCCCTGAAAATTAATATTCAAAAACCAGGTTGAGTTAACTCAGCGCTTGTGAACTCAATCGAGTGCAGATTAATTCTCTGCTAATTAACTTGGGTTTGTGTCATGATTTCTCTCTCTCTCTCTCTCTCTCTCTCTCTTTTCAATTAACCAACAAGGTGTTTGAGCTGTCGGAGTCCGACTAATTCCAGTTTTTCATGCGGAGATACCGTGTCATGACATCATATAATGCCTGGGCTACTATATAGCCCTGACTGGCCAAAAGAGTTTGATTGATTTCGAATCCGGAATGTCTGGGCCGATTTACAGCTCATCTCTTAGTTCGCTAGACCAACTCTCATTTATTTGATGTGTCATAATGTTAGGTAGCCAAATAAATCCAAGCACAGAAAAATCCAAACTGAAAATTCAGATTAAAACCACAACTCCAGCTATTGATCCCAAGAAGTGTCTTAACTGAATAAAGAGGAGCAAGGAGCCTGCAGTCCCAGCCAACTGCCCAGGCGCCAGGGTGACGTTCTACTACCAGAGCTATAGCCACATTTTGCATAGTGCCTGCCAAGCATATTAGGGTGGACAGAGAGAGCTCTGCTGGGTATGCCTTTATTGTTATTGACTGCACCATATATAAGACACATATAAATTAAGGTTCGATCAACCGTATTAGTGCAATGTAAATACTTTCATGGCTAATGATATATAATTTTATCACTTACAGACACTTTCAATTTGAAAGAATTGGGACAGTATCAGACACGACACTCTCCGATACGCCTACATGCATCTGTCTCCCATGAACAATTCAAATAGAATTTTTCAAAAATAGTATAGGAGATCTTTTTCAAAAATACAACTTCAGGGTTAATGTTATATACGTTGAGTGTGTTTGTATGTGGGGGTTGGGTGTTGGTGGTCTTGGTTTTTTTTTTTTTTTTTGGTGCTTGGGTGCTACTTGCTTTAGGGTGCAGATCTTGATTTCTGATGTAACCTTTTATAATTATTTTAATGACATTGTTTTTGGCTGATAAAAAAAATAATAATTCTATGTATAAAAATATCGGGTTAACGCCGTATGGTATTTTAGATTTTTGAAATAAACTATGTCAGCATGACCATGTCATGTCATAATTGTGTCACAAGTTTATATCAATACGTTTTAATTTTCATGTCATAATTGTGTTACGTGTTTATATCAATACGTTTTAATTTCTTAGCTTCATAGTACTTGATCTCCAAGCAATTAAATATATTACATGGTAAATCTGGCTACTAGCTTATTATCAGCTATTGCAAGTCCAAATAAACTTACTTGTAATACGTAGAAACAAGACCAAGTGGTGCAACCAACAAGCATCAAAAGTGTCCCAGCGACCCAGTGTTTGCTGGGTGAAGCAGCAGGGCTACTTCCATGGTGAATTGTGTTATGCGACGACGACCATATTAGATCAATGATGGGGCCTTTGTACAATGTCATCACCAATGCTCCGGCGAAGGTTACTAGGGTTCCAATCACCTTAGCTTGACCGTGTACTTCTTTAATCTTAACGCGCTCTAACCTGTGATTAATTAGGTAATTATATGTTATCCCATTAACAAGAAGTACATAAAGTATAAAATTAAGTGGTTAATTGGAGTGGAGTTGGAAAGTGAGTTCAAATTTAGTTCATAGTTTTTTCTTTTGTCAAGAAGTCCATTGAGCCTATGATCGAGCTACACAAGTCACGAGAGGAGGTAGTCCTCTCCTTTCTCTTAAACCCCTCCCAATCCTAATGAAGACCGAACTTGAACCCAGGTCTCTGGGCACCTTCTCAATTTAGTTCATATTTCAAAACTATGAACTTGTGACTTAGTAAGTGTGTTTGTAGCCCTAATCCAACTTCATTCTTGTTCACCTAATTAGGGTAGATTGATTGAATTTTTAAATATATTTTATAAAATTAGGTATATTTCACTAAAGTTTTAAAATCATTAATCTTCCCGAGAATTTTAGCTGAAGTACAAGAAAATATTAAAGGGCAGTGTATTAATTCTGGTGTTTCGCTCTCTCTCTCTCCCTCTAGGTGTTTTGATTTAGGCAGAAGGGATTAAATAAAGGATATATATAGTTCTTGATAGAGGTAATATTTGACGAAAAAGATCGAATTTATGTAGTGGAACTCATGTAGTTATTAAAACAAGAGTAGAGGTACGTGTTGAGTTTTTTTTTTTTTTTTTTTCTGTGGGTATCCCTCAAGAATTTGCTAGATTTTAGCACAAAATTCATGAAAAAGATAGCAAAATCAACACCTAGCAAGCCTTGATATATAGTGAAATGATCGTGTCAGCATTTGCTGACTTTAATAAAATCAACAAACACTCCATGGTCGTTAGATATCACAGTGACTTTTACTGACTTTATTAAAATCTGACCATGGCATGGAGTATTTGATGACTTTATAAAATCAACAAATACTAATAGAATCATTACAAAAATATATAATATATTTTACGTGACAAAGTGACAAAGTGAACCTCCATTGAAAGGTATCTCCACCGTGAATAACAGTCTTTTTAATTTTTTTAGTTTTTATTTAAATTTTATAATCTCAATTTCTTTAATTGGGTATATTCTTGCTTCTACGCAAGGCAGATCGAAGGTGGTATAATTTTTAATCGATCATCTGAGTGCATGGTACGTCACGTCCTTACTTTCGAGTGTTCCTAATTAATATCACTTAATTAACAATGTCTGGCCACCGTACCCCCCACTCCCCACCTTTACCAACCAACGAATTACAATTATGAATTTCACATTCTAAATTTCTAATTAGCTCGAGAAATAATCAGATTCAGCCTCATGGGCAGTCTCTCTCTCTCTCTCTCTCTCTCTCTATATATATATATATATATATATATATATATATATATATATATATATATATATATATATATATATATATATATATAAGAAATATTTTAAATAATATATATTTATTGATTTTGGTAAAATCAGCAAACACTTAGATCGTTTATAAAACGTTCAAATATATTTTTTTTAAAATATTAATAGTAATGATAAAGTTGAGTCTTACCTTAAAATTGCAGCGATAATGAAGGTAAGAGCGGGAACAGCGTTCACAAAGGTGGATGCATATGATGCCGATGTGTAATTCATCCCCAAGCAGCTTAAGTTCTGATCAAGGACTGGCCTGATAATCAGGTATATATATATAAATTAAAAGTATATATCAAGAGGTCATGTCCCTTACAAAAGATAGGTACGTGCTCTCTATTATTGTTTGAACTATTAGTCATTTAAAATATTATTTGGTTTGTATTTTGAAAATACTTTCCTTATTTTTAAAAATTGAAAGACGATTTTTTTTATTATCCTAAAAGTAAGAAAAGTACTTCTAAAATATTAACTAAGAAAATGTCCATATTTACTGTAATAATAATTCTTCCAAACCCGGTCAGTGGTTCCCCTTCTAGAGACAATTTTTTTTTGTGCAGCTAAAAGTGGCATTATCTCAACTTTAATTTTATCATTTCTATATGCACATAGAATATATATATATATATATATATATTAGATATGATAATATGAGGCAGGCCTTACGCAAAGTTGCGTAAGGTCGGCTCCATATGGCTAATTTTAGATCACAGTTCATAAAACTGACCGTTGGATTAGATGTCCCACCTCTGTATGTCATGCCTACAAAAAATCAGAGTGATCCGACGGTTGGTTTTTGAAATATGTCATTGTGAAAATATGCAACTTATTTGTTCTTTAAAAAATCACCATTTTTTTTTAACATCAGTTATTTCAAAAACCAACTGTCGGATCACTGTGATTTTTTGCAGGCACGACATATAGAGTGGGAGCATCTAATCCAACAGTTAGTTTTACGAACTGACTTCTAAAATTGGAGATATGGAGCCGACCTTGCATAACCTTATGCAAGGTCGACCTTATAGTGGAATGACTATATATATATATATATATATGGGACTGGTTCCCTTAACCATTCTTTTTACCATTATTTCTACCATCCTTTTTCAAAACACTAATGTGGGTTGAATATTTTGAGAAACCAACCAATGGATTAGATATTCTGCTTATATATGTTACATATGCCAAAAATCATAGTGATCCAGCGGTCGGTTTCTCAAAATATTTGACATACATTGGTGTTTTGAAAAAAAATGGTAGAAATAATGGTAAAAAGAATGGTTAGGGGAACCTGTTCCTATATATATATATATATATATATAGAGAGAGAGAGAGAGAGAGAGAGAGAGAGAGGTGATTAATAGAGCATTACTCCAGCAAAGCCAGCATCATTATCTTTAAGAAGGTTGAGATTGTCATCTTGGGTCCTGCTTTCCTGTCAAAATAAACCACAAAAGATTTTTAGTTCCAGCTACATCGATCAAAATCGAATGATTGCTATATTCATTTTATCTGCACCAGCATTACTGTTTGGTCACAACAATGTGCTCTAATCTTGTCACAGCACCAACTAACAAAGTTGATAGTATATAGATATAATTCAGTCAGGAATCCTGTTTAGGAGGGGCAAATTTTAAATGATTGTTACTACTTTATCCTAATCAAAAAAATAAAAAACAATTTTGTACAAATTTTTTATTGTGTTAGATTGAGGTAGAAAAAATTATAAAAATTCATAAAAATTTATGATCTATAGACACAAACATGTTACTACTGGTGTACCTTATGCAACTTACATCAGGAGGCCTGCTTTAGGGTCACTTTCATTACATATTATGAAAAAGTGACCGTTGGAGTGGATATCCTTCTCATGAATGTCATGTTTGCCAAAAATCACAGCGATCCAACAGTTGGTTTTTGATAACTTACTATGAAAAAATGGTGAGATTTTGAAGAACAAAAATGTCACAGTTTTTTGCAGTGAAATTTTTCAAAAACCGACCATTGGATCACTGTGATTTTTGGCAAACATGATATTCACGAGAGGGGTATCCAATCTAACGGTCAGTTTTTCAAAATATGCATACAGTGGAAATAGCACTAAATCAGATCATTTGATGCAAGTTGCATCAAGTGTACCTGATAGAATGTCTTTCCATTGATATTTGTTAAACCACATTTCAGTTCAATATATTGATAATTGTTTTTTATGGAGTTTATTTTTTAAAAGCATTGTATGATAGCTTCATCATCAACGCTATCAAATGCTCATTTCTCAATAAACGTAATTAAGCCATCATTCATGATCAATTGATCTCCAATTTTGTTACATAATTAATTCTTTATAATCTTTATAGCAAAAAATGCTCCATCCATAATGACAGTCGCAACTAGTATAGGGAGGAAAAGTAAAAAGAAAAATTATCTAAAAGGTCTTAAGTTTAGCGAGCTTTCCAATTTTATAACATTAGGGGCTTGAGATTTTGAATTTTTTTTTTTCTATTTGTTATGTTAAAAGGAGTGTTGTACCTAGTGGTATAAAAAGCTTATGATAGGAGCTTATGGATATATAATCCAAATAAATGTAAATAAGAAAAATGAAAAATAGGAAAATAAAATGAAAGGGTAAAACAAGAATTGAGGGGAGGCATATACAAAATTTTAAATTTTTATAGAGTATAATTTTTTTTAAAAAAAATTCAGGGGTGGCACTTGCCGGCTAAACTCCATGTGGCCTCGCCACTGGATATAAATACATATGGTTGCAGAAAAAATAATGTGTTATATGGACAGCTAGAGCAATATAACATTTCCACAAAGAAAGCATTGGAAGCATAAAGAAAAAAAATAATAATAAAAATGAGAAGAAAATTTTGAATCTTATAAGCCTCTTTTTGTTTCTAGGAAAAAAAAAAAAAAAAACTCAAGAATGCTCAAGAAGGGATTCTATTTGTAAGAATATTTTTCAGTATTTTCCTTTCCCTTTCTGTATATATTTCTCAGTATTTTCCTATCATTTTTGAGATCCAAGTAGAGCATAGGCATATATTCGATCAAATGGAGCATGAGATCGAGTTGATTAATTAATTACCTGGAAAGAAAAAAAAAATGGTTGAATTATTAGTCTAAATAAGACAATAAAAAATAATATTAGCTAGCTCTTCATAATTTTTTTTTTTTTTTCTGTAAACTTAAAATATGATCATGTTACGTAAGTTGCATGTAATTAATCAAAATTAAAGAGAGACTCGACCTTTCAAAAACCAGAGCAAAAGGCATAAGGACTAGGGCAGCAGCAGCATTGCGATACACAATGAGCACGTAACGGCTCATCCCACGATTGAGAGCAGCCATGGTGATAATATACATACCAGCATTGCCAATTTGTAAGCTTACCATAAGCAAATAAGGTTTTGCTTTCTTGAACACTTCACATGACTTCCCAAATGCTGTTTGATCCCCCATCTCTCTTATGTTTAATTAATTTGTATGTGTGAGATAATTGAAACTTTGTGTGGATGAGACAAGTATATATATATATATATATAGAGAGAGAGAGAGAGAGAAGAGCTCTAGTAAGGCCTTCTTATAAACAATTAATATAATACACTATTTTTCTAGACAATAATGCTTAGCCATGGTGATAGATACCCGGCCATTACTCAACTTTAGTGGGGCTTCTCTCTCTCTCTCTCTGTTCAATATATTATTTGTTCCATTAATATTCTTGGTGGAATGGGGAGTGTGAAGCACTAACAAATGCAAATAAGTTTTAGTGCTGTATGATGAATTGTTCAATGGACAATATTGTATAGTACTTCATGTATGTCCTTAGAGTAGTAATGTTTTGGCTGATGAGTTCCTAACAGAAATTATTGGTTCAATCAATATTGGCTGCATGCACCTAAATGAAGGTCAATGGTATATACTATATAGTACCAATAAACAACACTAGATGTTAAAGATCATAACTAATCTTGAGTTCAATCAATAGAATTGATTTTACACTCTTGCAATCCATTTCCAATTTTTTTTTTCTTTTTTTGAATTTAAGGAGAGATCGTTTTTATAAATCCAGTATATATATCTAACATCGCTCGACCTAGGAGGACAACAAGAAGAAGAGTGAAAATGAAATGGATTAGGATAATGCATGTTAACATGAAAAGATGTATTAATTTATTTTCTGAATTATTAATTGACAGAAAAAAGTGTTCCTAAATAATTTTGACCAAGAGAGGAGAAAATTCACTATATATATTAATTGGGCAATGCTACGACTCTGCTCAGAATTTCTGTTTGGGATTCCGTCCAGATACATGGGTGGGTCTCATCATGTGGGACACCAAACACATGGATGGATCCACACATATTTGTGGGTCTATCTGGGTAAGATCCCAAACGTGAATATGATATGAGAGGGAATCCTCCAATTATGCCTCTCTTGATAGAATACAATGCCCAAAATTATCTTATTAATTAGACAATTCACTTTCCATAAATATGATGAATAACAATCTTCTCAAATTCTACAAGAATGAGAAGAT
>JAESVK010001186.1:324250-348800 GCA_017140935.1 Hamamelis virginiana
CCATGAATTGCATCTTAAATAGGCTCTCATTTCACAAAGAAACAGAGAGGGGTAAAAAGTGAGCCCTACCAAAGAGGAGAAATGGGCTTTCAACTTGGGCTTGGTTCAACTTAAATATTACTCAAGGGGCAAATATTGCCATTCCAAATATGTCTTGTGCAAATTTACCATTAAGGATATTTTACATATATTTCAATACATTCCAATTTTAATGCCTTGACAATTGATTTCCAAAACTCACCCCTACATCCTAAACACCCCATCTGTCCAACCCTTTCATCATTAAATCCCATCTAAATCCTAAAATCCATGCTATCCAACTCTCACTCTCATCATTAAATCCCCAGCTAAAAGTTAAGTTTCATCTTTTTACTTTCGGTTATATACTCATAATTAATTTCATGATTTAAGCGTTTTATACCACTATGTCCAATGACCTTTTTAACATAATAAATAAACAAAAGAAATTGAAAATCTCACGACTTCATGGTATAAAGTGATACCTCATTATATAAAAGTTTTAAATTCAGGGACTTTTGGATAATTTTTTCTTAATATATATTTCTTTAATTGCAAATTGTTTGGAGAATCAGAATAGAAAATTTTTGCTTTCATACTCTATTTGATGTTGCATCGCACCATTGAACAAATCAAATATGTTTAGTAGTTTAGTACTAGTTTATCGAATACAGAAATGATTTTTTCAGCATTTGCTGACTCTATGAAAGCCAGTAAACACTCCCATGGCAGTTAGATGTAGGCCACGCATGGAAAAAATCTAATGGGCATAGGAGTGTTTGTTGACCTTATGGAAGACAGCAAATGCTTACATGATATCATTACTCTTATTGAATATACTTGATATGTTCGGTACTGATTTACCAAATATACTTGTAGGTTTCAATTCTTTTAATTTCTTAAATTTTAGTTCGCTTTTTCCTCCTATTTGCAAGAAACAGTGAATGAGGGCATGAAGTGCAATGGCAGAGAGAGAGAGAGAGAGAGAGAGAGAGAGAGAGAGAGAGAACAATAAAAAATGAAAGAAACAAGTTGAAAATAGAGAATAAATATGAAAAAAATTTCGGGGCTAATTGACAAATATATATGTAAGATGAGTCTATCAATTTTCATTTCACAGCTGTTTGGTAGGACTTTTTTTTTTAAAAAAAATTATAGGTATACAAAAATTCTAATATTAGGTGCACCTGATGCATCTTGCATTAGGTGCGCTCCTTTACAGCCACTTGTGATGAAAATTATTAAAAACTGACCGTTGGATTAGATACCCCTATAATGTATGTCGTGTCAGTCAAAAATCACAGTGATCCAACGGTTGGCTTTTGAGAATATTAACTGCTAAAAAATGATAACATTTTAAAGAACAAAAAAGTCATAGTTTTTTAGCAGATAGTTTTCTCATAAACCAACCGTTTGATCACTGTGATTTTTGGCAGACATAAAATACATTATAGCGGTATTTAATCCAACGGCCAGTTTTTAAAAATTTTCATCACAGGTGGTTATAAAAGAGAGCACCTGATGCAAGATGCATCAGGTGCACCTTATAACAGCACCTTTGTGTATATATATATAGCACAAAAATTAAGAAAAGGATTTTTTTTTTTTTTTTTCAGATTAAGGGTACCAAAATCATACGCATGTCTCTCTACAATATAAAGTTATAAACACGACCCATCAACACAAATTGCTCCCACAATATGATTTAATCAAATCCTTTTATGTATCTTATTATGATATGATGCAGTCAATAACAATAAAGGCATACAAGGCAGACCTCTCCCTATCATCCCTGATATGCTTGGCAGGCACACTACAAAATGCAGCCATAGCTTTGGTAGTAATACGTAAACCTGGTGCATGGACAGTTGGCTGGGACTCTAGGCTCCTTGCTCCCCCTTATACAGTTAAGACACTTACCTTCTTTAATTGACTCTCTCTCTCTATATATATACTGGGTTATTTCAAATTCAACTGAGTGAGTTCACAATTGCTGAGTTAACTCAATAAATTAACCTGGTTTTTGAATATTAATTCAGGGAGTGGTTAGCTCTGGAGTTACTTATTATGTGCAAGGTTTGGTGATGAAGACAAGAGGTCCGGTGTTTGCAACGGCGTTCAACTCACTCTCCATGATCATTGTTGCTGCTCTTGGTGCTCCCTTTCTAGCTGAGAAACTCCACCTTGGAAGGTATTCTCTAGTCACATTAACTCAGTTATAAATCGAGTCAACTCAAAACTAGGGAATTAATAGGCTCGATAAGCTCGTGATTGACACTTAAAATAGTCAAATTATTCGAGTTTGGCTTGATAGAAGACTCCTTTGAGTTCACTTGAAAAATAAATAAGTCAAAATTAAACTTTATTTCTAATTATCTCACTAATTTTTTTGAAACAAATTTGAGTAGTCTGCCATTCAATCATAGCGATCCAGGGTGTAAATGGGGCTGTTAATGGGCTTGCATTGAGTCTCATCAATTGGATGCAGCAGATCCCAATCGAAACAAATATGAAATTCAAGCCCAGCCCCAGCCCCAGCCCCTTTGAACCCTGAATACTTTAGTCATTAATTTCAATTTTCAATCAAACAGCTATGATTAAATTTAATCTTCTTTTAATTAATTTGATGAATTATTTGTTCATTAATTCCAATTTCATCTCAGTGTAATTGGAGGCATTATCATCGCGATTGGGCTTTATTCTGTTGTGTAGGGGTAAAAGCAAGGATTATACTGGGCCGACACCATCAACAGAAGAAAAGGGTGAGGCCCCTGAATTGCCGATCACCGTAGCCGATGCAACAAATTAGTTCAAAAACTAAAAGTTGGACTAGATACTGGATTTATGGATGTTTTGCATGCCAAAAATCATGATGATCCAATGTCAGAATTTCAAAATATAGTTATGAAAACTGACTGTTGAAAACCGTCACACTTTTTCTTAATGACATTTTCGAGAAACTGACCGTTGAATCATTGTGATTTTTGGCAGACATGACATGCATAAATATGTTTGTCTCAAATTGGGTTTAAACCTGGTTCTTATTTTGATGCTGTTTGGTTTATATTATCACTGTACAGTTTATACAAACACACATCACATGCATATATAAATATATGATATAACCCACTAATTTGAAGGAAATTGAGGAATGTTCTTAACAAATATCAATCCGCCAAAATTCAGTTAATATCGTAAAACATCAAAGATTAAATAATAACATTGTCCTATAAAGCATAGATTTATGCAAGGTAAGTACATGGTTGTCATGCCCACATTCAATTTGCAATTGAAGGTCTCAACAAGTTGAGATTACCAAACAATTAAATAAGGAAAACCGTCCCTACTATTCTCAACTAGCCGGTTTTTGGGTCTTTCCAAACAGCCCCTTAAGCTCCAAAAGTGATTTTTAAAAAAATGTAATGCAAACGAGCCCTTAGAAGAGAACAAAGAGCCAGTGATTTTGGCATAAAACAAAATTACAAACCGATTTTATTCTAGTTTTGAGCATGTTCTGAGCATGCCAAACAGAGTGTAAGAAATTGCTTGGGTACCTAGAGTTTCTTATTTCTAATGGTAATAAGCATGCCAGAAGTAACATGGTGAGAGCTACATGACAGATTGTACAGAAATCCCCTCAATCATACTCCATTGGAGAAAAAGTACAAAATTCATCTTACAGTCACTCTTTTCTTCAGGTACAGTCTCTTTCAAAGATGAAATGATGTACTTAAGTGGAAAATAAGAGAGAGAGAGAGGGATGTTAAACTTATTGTCTCAATGCAGATGCTATCTTCTTTTGGACGAGTTCCACTCCAGCGCGAGGAGATAATTTGGGCAGAGATATGGAGGATCAAACAATGCCTTTTGGGAAGTTATGTTAAACTTATAGACCCTCTCATTCACACAGATTTTCTTGTCAAACAAACAAACACATGCACACAGATATGGGGATCAAACAATGCCATTTGGGAAGTTATGTGATTTGTTCAATAGGGCAAAACCTTTTTTGTTCATGGTAGCCTTGCGATTTGGTAGTGCTGGTACATCACCATGGCTACTCTCAATCATGGGATGAGCCGTTACGGGCTCATCGTGTATCGTAATGTTGTTGCTGCCCTATCCCTTGCGCCTTACGCCCTGGTTTTTGAAAGGTCGATATATTGTGATCATTTTTATTAACAGTAATGATATACTTTTGAGATACATAGCATTACTGTAAATAAAAATGATCAAAATATATCAACCTTTCGAAAATCAGGGCGAAAGGCGTGAGGAATAGGACAGCAACAGCATTATGATACTCGATGAGCACGTAATGTCTCATCCCACGATTGAGAGTAGCCATGGTGATAATATATGTACCAGCACTACCAAATCGCAAGGCTACCATGAACAAATAAGGTTTTTCCCTGTTGAACAAATCACATAACTTCCCAAATGGCATTGTTTGATCCCCATATCTGTGTTTACATGTGTGTGTTTGTTTGACAAGAAAATCTGTGTGAATGAGAGGATCTATATATAGAAGTTCTAGCAATTAAGGATTTCTTATAATTAAACAATAATAATGAGTATGTGCACTAGTAGAGTGTGAATAGATATTCCGCCGGATAGTTGGGAGGGTGGAAACCGTGTGGGAAGTAAGTGGTTGGGAATGGGATGGGAAGTAAGTGGTTGGGGATGGGATAAGTTTGAAACCGTGAGATAATGTGGAGGGAGAGTTGAAACCGTGTGGGAATGATTTGGAGAGGTTGGGACGGTTAGAGATAAGGTGGAGACTTTGAATGTGAGAGAGAGTGAGATTGACGTGGAGAACAGCTATTAGGAATTACACGAGACATGGGAAGAGTGGGAGTGAGAGAATCTATCAACTGAGTCCATAGAATCTAGGTTTTATTTTGTTCCTACACATATGCAGTTTAATCACCTGAACAGAAAGATGCTCAGAAAAGAACAAATGAAACAACCAACAGCTAGCCAACCCAACACCTGAACTGTCTGACCTGCTGGCTGGCCAGTCCTGTCCATTGCTCTAACTAACTCTGCCAGTATGAGTACAGTATAACCTACCCAAAGATTGTCTCCATCTGTCATTTTTGTTAGTACATTTACGTTGCCTCTGTTGACCTGATAATAGCATTCCTCTCTCTCTCTCTCTCTCTCTATATATATATATATATATATATATATAGAACTTTAGGATTCATTACCACGTACAGTTGGTCTCACATTACAGAACAAGCATTGGGATTCTTGTCACTGAACATCTGAGGTGCATGTTGGGACATATGTAGCGTGTGATAGTGCACCACAATGTACTCCTGCCCCTGAACTTGACCTTCCACCAGATATCCCTTACTGCACGTGTCCCTCACCACCAAATGAAGAAAAAATCTATGGCTATTGAGGACCCAGAAAAACATTGATTGATGACATCTTTGAGGCGAAGACACTGCTGAGAAAGGAAAATAGGGTAGGAGAGGCAAACTAACAACTGAGAGCACCTGGATTTGTAAGGATTTCCATAGGTTATATTGGACTTTTATCAGCATTAGGTGGTCTTTAACTTCGTGGAGCTAAGTCTTTCTCTGCCTGGTGGAGTTGATTTAGTCATAAAGCTATATATTCAAAGAATTTTTATGGTTTGCAGCTACTTCATCAGTCTTAGAATGAGAGTAATTTGGATATCATTAAATAAATGACTGGTATTTTAGTTATATGCAACAAAGAAAATTAGTAGGGCTATTTAATAAACATGAAAATCTGAGCAGTTGAAGTCTGATTGGTTTTTATTTCACTATTGTTTGGTAAGTCCCTTTTTTTTACCCCTGTAAATCCTTTCAGCCTCGGGCATGTTCCACATTTCTCAATTCCAAGTTAAATCTTTTCTTCCAAATACATTCTTGTAATACCCATAGGATGATTCTCTACTCTAGAGTAAACCATCAACTTTAGGAATTTAGGATTAGATTGTAGCGAATTAGAAAGGAATTGTGGATAAAATCCAAAGTTGGACAGAAATAATCATCTTACTTCAATGTGCATGATTATGGCTTGTGTTGTTATGTGTTGGATTTATTTTATTTCATTTTCCTTTTGTTGTTTCGTTTTTTGTCTTCTATTTTCTGTTTTTCTCATTTGGTTTTTGTTTTTTTTATTTTTCCTTTTTGGCTGTGAAAGAAGTTTACTTCAGCTTGCTTGATTAATCTGAATGGTTCCAAAATTTTGTTTGATTCATTTTCTAGCTTCTTGGAAGATCCATTAAACTGAAACAGGAAGGTTAGGGCCTGCAACTTCCATGTTTTGAATTGCAAGTAGTTTGAGGCTGCTTTATTTGTCTTATGTTTTGAACAATATTGCATGATCAGGGCAATCGAGACTTGTCTTTTTTGTTAGAACAGTTGTTTACTAACCTTTAAACATGGGGTATTATAGTTTTGGGTTAATAAATTTTTTGTATCTTGAATCTTGAGTGAAATACCCATGTGGTCCCTAAACTTTAGTTTTGCTTGATTTAATCCATAAACTTTAAAAATTGTACAAATATAGGACATTAACTGACGGAACCAACATTTTCATTAGTTAAATATCACATGCGGTCACATGGTTGTCTGCGTGGCAACCACATGGGTCCGACGTGACAACCACATTGATTTATCATGACTTAAGTTGGCCGATTAATAATATTTTAGTATTTTAAGTTAACTAGTTAATGACAAATTAAATCACATCAGATCCACGTGGTTATCACGTGAGATCCACGTGACTGCTATGTAGACAGTCACGTGATATTTGGCTGACGGAATGTTGGTTCCATCAGTAAATGTTCTACATTGGTATAATTTTTAAAATTCATGGACTAAATTGAGTAAAACTAAAGTTTAGAGACCATATCGATATTTTTCTCAAAGTTCAAGATACAAAAAGTCGTTAATCCTATAATTTTCTTCGTCTAACAATCAATGTCTACATCTTTAATAGCATTTTTTTTTGTCTTTTGGTATGTCATATTTTGTTGATTTGGAATGGAATGCGTGAGCATTTTAATAATCTTTTTTGTTTTAATAATCCTTTTTGTGCCAATGATGTGATGATTGTGACGAAATTATATTGTATTTGTATGAATAAAATATCTGTGAGGGTTGAAATGACTCATATTATTTGTCCTACTAGTTATTTATATATGTCATGTCAGTTGTAATTTTTTTTTTTTTTTTTTTTAAAAAAAAAGTCTCCTTTTTTGATAAGACGAAATGGTCAAAATTTTGGTTTGTTTATTTAATTCTCCCTTCATAAATTGCATTTCTTTATATATATATATATAAACTTTTAAAGGTAAAAAATTTCTTATAATGGAGAGTGTCTATAGTTATTTTTAAAAGTGGGTTAGTTAGAATTTTTTGCTATCTCAATTTTTAAAAATCATCATCAATACTCTGCATCATAATTTTTTTTTCATATTTTTAATTTAAAAATTTAAAAATAAGTAGATGCTTATTCATATGGGTGAGATCAAGAGCTGATTTTTAGAATCATGCCTTGCAATACTTGAAGTTTCTGGTTCAAGGATTTTTTTCAAGGTGGCTTTCACTTGAAATGGAAGGACATCATGTTATCGTTACACTAAATTCTTGGGTATTGGACTATTCATTTGATAAGATCTTCAAAAATTATGATTCCCACCAACAACTTAATTTCATAGAACGTAAGAATTTTTACTCCCACATCTGCAAGTAATAATGGTCAATTCTCATTTCACTTAATTTTATAAGATTATTAATATTATAATTAAAATTATTTTTCGTTGTAAAAAAAAAAGAAAAAATTGGTATAATTTAGGGCATTTTATCTCAACATTGTTGAGATTTCAATCAATTACGGAAATGAGGCCAACATTTGAAAAATTATGGGAGTGAAGCTCTATATAGGAAAATGGACATTTTTGCCCTTCTAACGGTAAAAAAATTTGAATTTTATTTTAAAATTTTCATATGCTCACCAAATTTACAAATAATTACCAAAAGATTGAATAATCATCAATCAACTAAAATATATATATTAGCTTTATAACTTCAATCCAAATTAGTAAAATGGTTTATCCATATTTGATGAAATGATTTTGATGATAACAAACATTGTACTATGAATATGTTACATTGTACTATGATTAATGCATATTATGCTAAACAATTTGTTGAATATGTGACAGTATCAAACTTATCCTAAGATTTTTATGATACAATATAGTCCATATATATTTGTAAGAACAGGATTCAAGTCATCAAAGATCGAGAAGATTCAACAATCATGAAGCTCAAGCGCTAAATCAACTCTCATGTGAATATATTGCATATTCACTAAAGATAATGAAGCAAGCTATCAAATCATCAATGAAAGTTCAAAAGATCGCCAACCACAAAGAATTAAAGATTCATTTCATGAAAACATTCGCTTATTCTTGTGTGTGAGTAAGTTTTAATTGTATAAATATCTTATATAGGTTAAACTTTATAGGCTCAAAAGATCTTGACTCTAAAGATCTTAGTTTGGACTTATTTGGAAAACATATTTTGGTCAAAATTAAGCTAAAAACATATTGGGCTGCTTTGAACTCAAAAGACTAGCTAGACTTTATGAAAATTAGTTTTCTACCTTGCTTA
This sequence comes from Hamamelis virginiana, assembly GCA_017140935.1. Classification (NCBI taxonomy): domain Eukaryota; kingdom Viridiplantae; phylum Streptophyta; class Magnoliopsida; order Saxifragales; family Hamamelidaceae; genus Hamamelis; species Hamamelis virginiana. The sequence goes on from JAESVK010001186.1 coordinate 332,932, forward strand.
GTCGACTAAGCCTCTCAGTTTAGTCGACTAAAGTAGTGGCAGTAAACAAGTTTTCACAAAGGCCTAAAGTAGTCAACTAACCTCTTGTCTTAGTCGACTAATCGAGCCCAGATTTTGAAATGTTAAGTTTTTAAATGAGCTATAGTCGACTAACCTCTATTGTCCAGTCGACTAAGCGTACCCTGCAACTTATAACGGTTAGTTTTGACAAACCCAAATGGTTATATTTTTACTCTTAACGGCCATATTCTTCTTGGGGCTTATAAATACTCAATGTATGAGTCTTAAACAAGTAGCTGAACATATACAAACATATATCAACTTGTTTACATCAATCTTGTGTGATTCACGCAAAAAGAATCATTCTCTCTTGAGCCAAATCAGTTTTAATCTTTGAGAGATATTAGTATGAGCTTTCAATTGTACTTCATCTATTCTTAAGGAGTTTATCTATTGTACATAAATCTGATTATATATCTTGTGAGCTAAGGGTTGTGGTATAACCCTTGTGAAGCTTGGAGTTTGGTGGTTAAACTCAAGTTTGCGTTGAAGAGCTGTTGTCTCTAGGTGCTTATCTTCCATCGTGAAAGAAGATTAAGTGGTGCTTATTTTCCGCCGTTAAAGAAGATTGGTGGTGCTAATCTTCCGCTGTGAAAGAAGATTGTTGTAAAGGTTTCTCCACCTTGAAGGAGTGATCCTATAGTGGATTGTGGAATCCTTGAGCTTGGTGCTTAAGGCGTGGACGTAGGCGGAGTCTGAACCATGTTAAAATCACAGTGTTAGATTTATCTCTCTCTCTAATTTCCAATTAATTGTTTATATATTTATGAATCTGCTGAAATTAATTGGACCATAATTTTTATTTAGTAATATTTGCTTAAAGTTTGCGAAAACCCTATTCACCCCCTCTTGGGTTATATTACTTGAGACAACAATATAGAATCACAAACTTTACATATAATCACCAATCACCATATTTTCTAATAATCGTCACTTCTGTTAACAATTACCAATCACCAATTTTTGTCTGTATAAGTCATTTCAAACCTTTTTTTTTTTTTACATAAAAAATAATGTCCCCACTTGTCCCGTCAAACATTAAATGCCGCAGGATATGTCTAATAACCAAAAACATATATAATCACCATAATGTTAAACAATTACTAATCCCCAAATTACACCTAATACCTAAAAAAAGGTAGAATCACCAATTTACAATTTTACATGTAATCACCAAGCTTATTTTTTTACTAATAAAAAAATGGTGATTATAAACAAAATTGGTAATTAGGTACAAGTTGGGGATTTGTGATATTTAACAAATTTGGGAATTCTTTTTCAAATTGGTGTTTATGTGTATTTAAAGGGTATTTTTCGTAAAAAAAAAAAATTCATAATTGTTCAAATGTGGGGTCATTTATGTAATTAATTGAAATCTCAGAAATTTTGAAGAAAAATGCCCTACAATCTAATAGGTTATATATATATATATATATATATATATAAGGAAATCAAGTCATTTTTGAAAAATCAAGCGATTTTGTTAAATGCATTTTTTTTTATTGGACTGGTTCCGTTTACCAAGTACTTTTATCCGTGGTTTACAAAACCTCAATGTGAAAATTGTATTTTAAGAAACCCACCATTGGATTAAATACACTTCTTATGCATATAATGTTTGCCAAAAATCAAGCTAATCGGACACTAGTAGCCATTGGATCCATAAAGTCACATTTCCAATCAATAACAAATACTCGTATCATAATTTTTCACCGTTGACATTTTATAAACATTGTGTGTATAAGAAGAACATTTATTCCAATGGTGAGTTTTTCAAGCTACAACTCTCACATTGGATTTTGCAAATCACTGGTAAAAATACTTATAAAAGTATTGAAAAATAGAACTTGTCCCTTTTTTATTTGAGATAACTTAAAATGACCCAAGAAAAACAAAAAACAAAAAACAAAAACAAAAAAACAAAACCAAAAAAAAAACCTGAAAACAAATATTGATCGTAGCAAAAGGAGATTTATTTTTACTAGAAATGAAAAGATAAAAGTAATAAATTTTTTTTATAAAATAAAATGTCAAGTCAAATCGAACAACAATAGTTTTATTCTCAATAAATTCAAACTTCCAAGAGTTTGAATTTTCAAGAGTTTATAATAGGTTTTTATTTAAAATTCATAGAATATTAGGGAGTTGATTTAACCTAATTTAATTTTCAAAATTCTCAAAAAACAAAAAAAAAAAAAAAAAAACAAACAAACAAACAAAAAACAAAAAAACAAAACACAAAAAAACTAACCATATAACAGTCGCCCAAAGGATTTCTTAGGCTAGCTAAAAAATGTGAAACATATTAGAATCCCACCCTAAATCCTTAAATAACCAAAATGCCCTAAACCAATTGCTACCTGACTATTCCAAGTGTTACAAGGTTTAATTAATTTGGCCACGCACTTCTCTGTGTGTGAGAGAGAGAGAGAGAGAGAGAGAGAGAGAGAGAGAGGTAACCAACAATATCTGTATTGAAAATACAGCAACAAAGAAATTACATATATGAAAAGGTTCACAATATGTACTTATTAAGGAAACATAAGACTGAGGAGCCCAAGACACTTTCGAAACCCAAAAACTAGTACACTTTTCATCATAACCTAATCAAAATTTAAATGCAGCAAATGAAAAGAAGGTACTATATATCACAGTGACCTTCTGAAAGATTAATTTCAAAAAATAACATAGACCGAAATTAATTAATTAAGCTGCAGCATATATAAATATGCTCTTATTGTGGGAGCCTATTGAATTTCCGGTAACGGAACTCGGCAAACGTCTTGGTCGAATATTTCGCAGGATTCTGGTCGTGGACGAGGTCCGGAAGAGGGCCAATGGATGTTTCGTGTGGTGGTACATAAAACACTGCCCATGACATACGCATTCTTTCCTTGTTCACCAAGCTCCTATGAAGAACACTCTTGTATTTCCCATTGCTTAGTATCTAAACAAAAGAAATATTTGTTAAGTTAATTGTAATATATAACTTCATTAATAATAAAGAAGATATCCTTATACTTCTATTTTTATCATTGATTTTGAGCTATATATAAGATTGGGTATGCATTTAAAAAAAATATATATTTTATTTAATTACTTGTTGGATGTGTTTTTCATTTAATATCTTTCTTTTTTTTCAAAAAACTAAAAATACATGAAAACCATTTTTTCTTTTTCTTTTTCTTTTTTTTTTTTACTTTTTGAATTGTACTAAATCAAAATCGTACATGAAATGTTGATTTATATTGTTCCCACTCAAACTACTTCCATGATCCCACCATTACCAAACTTGCTGATTAAACCACTGATATATATGGGACACTTTGAAAGTGAAATTGAGTTATGGGATGTTCTGTATCAAATATCCCTATCACAAATCTGATCAATAGAATAATAGAATCCACTCTATTTCACATCATTTAATTAATTGAAAATTTTATAATTATAGTTTTATATATTTGTATTGAACCCTCCACCTATAAGTTTAGGCTTTTAGATTGAAAACTTAACATATATGATATCAGAGCATTGGTTATATACATGACAAGACTTAAATGAGTTTGCACACGTACGTGAGAGGAGTGTAGAAGAATAGAACTAACTCTATCCTATATCGCATAAATAAAAGATTTGTTATATCTTTATATGCCAGTATTGGGTTCTCTACATACAAACTTAAGTTTCTAAAGTTGAAAATTTAACACTATATTAATTAATTAATATGACCTTTATTAATAGATGGGTGAGATGTGGAATTGATCTTTATTATTGCCACCCATGCCAGCTCCCATCATTCCTAATTGAATATGATCGATATTAATAACTGGCCCATACCTGCTATGGTAGTCGGGATACAAAATGATTGGGACATTTAATATTTTAATAACAATAATTGTCACGACATGAAATCTTCAAATAAAATATTATAAATAAAATAAATATTTTAATAAAATTTAAAACCAACACCTAACATTTTCATCCAATTAACTCACTAAACGACCAAATTAATTAATGAATAAAAAAAATTCCCCTAACTATATATAAAAAATAAAAATTAAGAATTAAAGCACATAGCTATAATTTTAAGAGACCAAAAACTAAAGTGAGATGGCTCTAAATCCTCTAATATTTTACCTCAATTTGGTCACCAACATGGACAAAAAGTGCACTTGGAACGTAATCGACAGCCACCCAGTTCCCATCTTTCCACACTTGGAGTCCTACCACGTCATTGGAAACAAGTAACGTAAGTGCTGACATATCAGTGTGGGGCTCAACTCCCAATGCCAGTTCAGGTTGTGGGCATGGTGGGTACATGTTTATTTTCATTTCTGCTTCTATTTTCTCGCCACCCAAACATGATTTCAAGACTTTTCCTTCTAGTCCTAGCCCTTCTGATAGCAGCTCCAAGAGCTTGTCTGTTACTTTCGATACCTCTTTGTTGTATTCTTCTGTGACTTTCCTGTGTCACAAATAAAAATAAAATTAAGTCGTCATTATATATATATATATATATATATATATATATATATATAGACAGATGTGCTGTTATAAGGTGAACACGACGCGTCTTGCATCAAGTGCCATCCTCTAGAGCCACCAGTGATGAAAATTTTAAAAACTGACCGTTGGATTAAATACCCCTATAATGTATGTCATATTTGCCAAAAATCACAGTGATCCAACGGTTAGTTTCTGAGAAAACAGACTGCTAAAAAATGATTAACATTTTAAAGAACAAAAAAGTCAGTTTTTTAGCAGTCAGTTTTCTCAGAAACCAACCGTTGGATCACTGTGATTTTTGGCAGACATGACATACATTATAGGGGTATCTACTCCAACGGTTAGGTTTTTAAAATTTTTATCACAAGTGACTCTAAAGGAGGGCACCTGATGCATCTCCTTATAACAGCACCTCTACACGTGCGCACGGGCGCACACACACAAATATATATATATCCTAACGAAATTTTGGACCGTACCACTTAAAAAGTTTGGAGATACAAACCAAAATCGTCCATCCCACAATAAGAAAAAAGTTATCCTTAGAACACCAAGCATGTTAATTATCTTTTTATTCGATATTTTTGAAAAATACATTTTTGAATCACTGCTACTTTTGACATATATACATGATATACATAAGTATAATATTTAATCAAGTAATAATAAATTTTTTAAAATATATATTGCGCAATTATCAATTATTATCTTATGCCATAAGAATCATTTCTATATATATTTAACAAGCTGAATAACCAAACCAGGGGCAGAGCCAGGATTATTTATCAGGGGGTGCCAAAACATTAAAATTGAATATTTTATAATTTACTCATGAGAAATATATTAAACTAGGTTTGAGAGTAAATTTTTTCATGAAAAATAAAAGTAAAGCCCTAAAAAATTAAGAGAATGGCAGACGACAGTAAAATGAATGAAGTGTAAAATGAAGTTTAAAAAAAATTCTAAGTTATATGGAAGGTACTAATTTTTTTTAATAATGCTATTTTACCCATCTATTTCATCCACTTATTTCCATTCCACCTTAGTTGGCATATGATGTGTAGTTTACATAAATAAATATAATACTTCGATTTTTTTTCAAGATTATAAAGATGACTAGTGCATGTACGTGAGACGGATGTGACAGACAAAATACGTCTGCACCATAACAGATGGAGGCCCATGACTATATTGATATTTTATTAAGATCACCTTACGTAGACCTTATAATAGCAATTATAAGCAATATTCCATATATATATATATATATATATATATATATATATATATATATATATATATGATGGAAGGATATATCATGAGGCGCATATATACCTGTAAGAAGGAGGGTTCTGGGGCCACATTTCATAGTTAACCTTAGAAGGAGGAGACATAATATGAAAATAATAATCAATCCATTCCACTTTCTCTTCATGATTTTTAGTCATCTTTGTTCCATACCCTTCAAACTTTCCACTAGCATGATCATTTGCATATCTCTCTTTCTCCTCTTGTGGTAACCTAAAAAACTCTTCACCCACCTTTTTCAACTCTCCGATCAACGCCGGCGACATGCCGTGATCGGTGATGAGGAAAAAACCCCATTCACTGCTTGCTTTAAAGATTTGATGGACAAGGACATCATGTGGGAGGGACAGTGAAATCACCGGCACGGTCACGCCTTCGATGGCCTTGCTGTTCTCCGGTCGCTCGTGGGCCGGCCGGATAAACTGCGGCGGCAGCTGCTGGAGGCCGCCGTAGGCTAGGGCTTGCACTCTCTCTACTTCCATTTATGTTTTGTTGGTTTTGGGGACAAAAGGAAGTTTGAGGTACGTTGTTTTAATTGTTGATGCTATGTTTGTTATGTTGGTGATGGTGCATTTTATAGAACCAAAAAGAGGGTTTATCATTCTCATGTTGGAATAGTAGGTGGTCTACCAAAGCCTTTGCACGCGGGGGATCGAGGTTATCCATGCCTGTATTTATTATTTTCATTTTTCTACGTCTAACAGTCAAACCAGTAGAAGCACCGAAGTTTGTCATTATATATATATATATATATATATATATATATATATATATATATATATATATATAAGGGGTGATACTATAAGGCCGGCCTTATGCAAAGTTGCATAAGGTCGGTTCCATATGGCCAATTTTAGATGACAGTTCGTAAAACTGACCGTTGGATTAGATGCCCCTCCTCTGAATGTTATGCGTGCAAAAAATCACAGTGATCCGATGGTTGGTTTTTGAAATATGTCATTGTGAAAATATGCAACTTATTTGTTCTTCAAAATATCACCATTTTTTTAAAGGTGATTATTTCAAAAACCAACCGTCGAATCACTGTGATTTTTCGCAGGCATGACATATATAGGAGGAGCATCTAATCCAACAGTCAGTTTTACGAACTGTCATCTAAAATTGGCCACATGGAGCCAACCTTACACAACTTTGCGTAAGGCCGGCCTTATAGTATCATCCCTCACGTTCCCTTTCCATCAAGTTTTGCGTATGTACTTACACCTTATTTCCAAAACACTTATTTAGGTTTAATATTTTGAGAAACCGACCGTTGGATAAAATACATTTATTACTTATGTCATTTAGGCCAAAAATCAGAATGATCCAAGGACCAGATTTTAAGAAATCTCCCTATAAAATAAAAACTATGATGTTTCTAATTATAATAATTTTTTATAGTGACATTTTTCAAAAACCAACCGTTGGATCACTGTAATTTTTGGCATAAATGACATACACGAGGAATGAATCTTATCCAATAATCGATTTCTCAAAACATTTCACACACATTGGTATTTTGAAAACGATGTGTACATATAGCTAGATGTAAAACAAGATGTAAGGAAACCTGCGCGCGCGCAGATACACACACACACACATACTTGATCCATTAAGGTCCGGTCCTTAAATTTATTTAAGGTCCAGTCACCATTTCTCACACATCCGATGATATTTTGAAAAAATAGCCGTTAGATTAGATAATCTTCTTATGTATGTTAATTATGCCTGTCAAAAATTATAGTGATTCAACAATTGATTTTCAAAGTACAGTCCGTGAAACATTCTAACAGTATTTACCATTAGATGCTGTAACAATTGTTTAACAGTCCGTATTTTGAAAACCGATCGTTGGATCACTGTGATTTTTGACAAACTTGACATACATTAGAAGATTATCTAATTCAACGATCGGTTGTTTCAAAATACCAATCCCAGTGAAAAATGGGCCTCAAATTAAGCTTAAGGTCCGGACCTTAATGAATCATATATATATATATAACAATCACTTGTGGGCATGTGGCCATGTAGTGCAGGGGGTATGGCCATGTGGTGCAGGGGGTATAACAATCACTTGTGGCCATGTGATGTAGGGGTGTATATATATAATCACTTGTAGCCGCCATGTGATGCAGGGGTATATTTATATATTCCTGCATGACTTGGCCAGAAATGATTATTGGCCATGTGATGCAAGGGTATAAATATATATAAACACTTGTAGCCGCCATGTGATGCAGGTATATATATATATATATATATATATATATATATATATATATACCTCGAGGTGACTGATTTTAATGGGTTCATGGAATTGGTAGAATTTTAAGATAAATTCTAAAACCCTAATTTAATAGGTCTGTTGATAATATGGCATGATAATTAATAAATGAAACAAATGAATTGCAGCAAAAGTTAAGGGCCTTGTATATTTTGTCACAATCACTTCTAGTACTAAAATTTTGATATTTGAAGACATGATTTAAACATAAGTCTAAAGATATATGTGAAGAGATAGTTCTCCGAAAGTTATCGATTTTAGATAGTTCTCCACGATTCGTATTGATGCTGATCCATGTTGGATCAGTAGTGGATCCAAGCTCATTTGGAAGTGTATATTTGTTATAAATTAATGATTGTTATAAGGTAAGTTGTCTTTAAATAAATAATGGGAAATGTTATATGTAATTTGCTGCAGCACTGTCTTGTGCATCAACAATGCACTTTGCCATCCCCTACCCAATTTGGCACCAAAATCACTAAATTAAATGAATAAGACATCAGTATCCAATAGGAAGTCAGAATCATAGAGCAGAAAAATATAGAACCATCCAATAGAAGTTACTGGCTATGAAGGAATGGATGGTTGTGATGTTGACAATACCGAGATTTCAATATTTCATATTCTCAATTTCTTGTAGCTAATTTGGGGAGGTTGGAACGAGTATTGGCCTTCCTTTTTGGCATTTAATGGTGAAGTATAAAAATGATACGTGTAGAGATTTGTATGCTTTTTATGTCAAATGGACAATTAGATAGAGTATGGTTTTTGATGATCATATATATTACAAAAAAGTTTGATGATTATATATATATATATATATATATATATATATATATATATATATATATTGAGGAAATAAATCAAGACAAGGCATCAAGGAAGAGATCTATGGAAATCAATCAAAAGAAAGTCAATGATGAGAGCACATCAAGGAAGAAGATTGATATAATATTAAGAATGAAGAAATATCAAAGAATTTGATAAATTTGGTTTTGTTTCATTCTTTATGTGTTTCCATTCTTGTGTAATTCCATATTGTTTACTCTTATTCTTTATATAAACCATCTAATGGGTTGGTTGTAATAAAGTAATTATCAATGAGATTCAGTTTTTCTTCATGGTATTAGAGCCACCGATCCACCTGTGATTAACCGGTCCTCTTTTTGTGCTTCATTCCGCCGTCGGGTGGCACCTTGCCGCCCGTTGGGCTACCACCTAGATTTTTTTTTTCTAATCATATTTTTCTCTTTAAATTTATCAATTTTGCTATCTTTTGTCATCCTAAATCTTGTTACAACCACCTACCAAATCTTGATTTTTTCTCCCATTATTACTCGTGCAAAAGCATTTGCGACAACACAAGCCATCATCAAAATGACCACCATACGACCGGTGCTGCATCATTAAAAATAAGCTACTTTTGTATTGGAATTTTCAATCCAAGGTTGCAAAACTCAAGGAAGATTTAACTTGGATTACGGCCCACTGTGACATGAAGTTTGTTTTGTAGAGTTTTCTTTTCCATACTTTTAAAAGTCTAAAGGTTTCAAACCTATAAAAGCTTGGTGTAATTAAGCTTTAGCTCTTGGTACCAGGACATTGGACCATAGAGCTTTTGTTGGCTTTACAAAGCCTCATTATTGCTTCAAAATTGATCTATTGAATACATTTTTGCCCGGTGAATATTATCACACAATTGCATTAATGATGACTTATTTTTCATCAAACTTACTAAGATTTTTGTTCAAAATCTTCATAAGTTTGAGGGTGAGTATTGAGGAATCAAGACAAGGCAATCAAGGAAGATATCAAGAGATATGGAAATCAATCAAAAGAAAGTCAATGATGAGAACATATCAAGAAAAAAGATTGAGAGAATATTAAGAATGAAGAAATATCAAAGAATTTGATTTGGTTTTGTTTCATTCTTTGTGTTTCCATTCTCGTGTATTTCCATATTGTTTACTCTTATTCTCTATATAAACCCTCTAATGGGTTGATTGTAATCAAGTAATTATCAATGAGATTCAATATTTCTTCATATATATATATATATATATATTACACATGCACAATCTCTAAACTATACAGGTAAGTGCGAGATACCAAAGCCACTATGGTTTAATCGAAATATTGGTGAGAAATTATAAAGAAATATGGTAAATTAAATTAGGTTAGATTCTCATCTATTATGAAAACAATAAAAAATGATAATAATAATAATAAGTGCATGATACCCTGTTTATTTAATTTAGAATCCAAAAAAAATTCACTTGAACGTTAAATGCAGTAATATTTTTGTACCCTCAAGCAATGCTCGGTTAAGGAGAACAAATAAATAAATAAACTCTCATTGGACATAATTTGACTAGTAATGGTATTTATTTTAATAGTTTTACAAGTACATACTGTTCACACTAAAAATCTCTTAGTAGCTATGTTAGTATTTTGCCTACTTGGTCATTGTCTCAATATATATATATATATAGGGTCAAGTTCCCCTTATACCCTATTTTGACACCTATATTGACACCTCATTTTCAAAACACTATTTATGATAGATATTTTGACGAACCGACCGTTGGATTCAATACATTTCTTATGCATATCATATATACCAAAAATCATAGTGATCCAACAGTTAGATTTTAAGAAATGTCACTATAAAAAATTGTTATGTTTTTAATTAATAAAAAAAAAAATAGTTCTTCAAAATGATATTTTTCAAAAACTAACCGTTGGATCACTCGAATTTTTTTCATACATGACAAACATAAGAGAAGTATCTAATCTAACGGTCGGTTTTTCAAAATATTCAATCTACAATGGTGTTTCAAAATTAGGTGTGAACATAGGTGTCAAAATAGGGTGTAAGGGGAACCTGTCCCATATATATATATTAGAATGATAAGTAAACATTTGCTGACTTAGAATAAGTCAGTAAACACTTAAATGATCGTTAGATCTGAGCCATTTGAGTGATGATTTAGGTCACTAGCTTGAGTAATCTAACGGCTACTTAAGTATTTACAAACTTAGGATAAGTTAGTATTTGCTGACTAGATCATAATATATATATATATATGGTCAAGGGATTCTATGGAAACAAAGAATTCTATAGAAACTAAAATGAAATTGCAACTTAATTTAAATCATAAGAAGATTGTAACAAGCAGCTAGCATGCATAAAGAAAAATGAAATTGCATTAACATTGAAAAACAAATCAATTATAGCTAACAAAATTGAAATGCATAGATGCACCAGCAGAAATTGGAATAAAGATTGGTTTGATTACAAATTAAACTGAGAAAAATAAAAAATAAACAAAAGGGATATTGCTGAGCATAGTTCCAGCTGTTGATTGGATGAATTTATAGAGACATTTTTGCCACATGCATCTCTTCTCGCTCTTGGACCACCTTATCGATCAACTTTCTACTGGCTTGTACATGCTGCCACTTGTCATTCCTTCATTGGCCCATGTATTCGATCGATCACATGCAACTTTCTTTCCAACTCTAAATATGTCATTCATCTCACTTTAGATGATGTGTATCACGATCTTAATACCCAATCAAATTCAAGTATAGAAAAACTCAAACAGAAGATCCTTACCCATGATCATGACACATCATCTCAATATATCATTAATTTGTCACTTCAAATTATATCTTACAATCTTTGGTACCAATTAAACAAATCCAACCATTAAAAAATCCCCAATATAATAAAATCCAAACAGTGAACCCTTCAGAGAGACAAAGAAAAGTTAGTATTCCCGTCACGCTAAAATACACCACCCTCTAGAATGATTTGGAGGGACAAAAGCTGTAAATCTATCTATTTCACATATGAAGTGAAATGTTGTAGTCAGCTATACCTTACTTTAATTAAAATCGGCTAAGAAATTCAAGTCCTTTAATTTATTTTTACAATAAATCATGCATTAAGTGAAAAGAAATCTAATGATTTGAATTTTTTAGCTGATTTTAGTTAAAGTAAAGTATAACTGATTAGAACATTTCTCTTCAGATGATTTATATAATCACTAGAAATTGGGCATGTGAGGACAAAAAGAATTATAACTTTTGTTGTTTTTTATTTTTGATTTTTGGTCAAGGACAAAAGATATTATAGTTTTTGTTTTTGTTTTTGTTTTTTTATTTTTTGTTCAAGGACAAAAGAAATTAGTCAGTAGCTAAAGTTAATATGTGCATTTAAGGACAATAAAAATAATAGAAGGAAGAAGAAAAGTCTCCAACAAGAAGTCTCCCATGATCTTGTGATTTGTGAATAATCTGTCATTCAAAACTGATTCATCATAAATTCAAAATTGATTGAATTGCTTTCAGTTTTAAATTTGGGTTTTTACCAACTCTTATAAACAAATAATATTGAATTGCTTTCAGTTTTAAATTTGGGCTTTTACAACTTTTATAAACAAATACAACTCTTAAGAAAAGCAGTGTTCTATCTAAAGTCAATTGCTTTTATCTTTAAATTTGAGTTTTTACCAACTCTTATAAACCAACACAACTCTTAAAGAGAAATGTTCTATTTGCCCTTCTGGTAGTCATGCTCAATTTTTTTTGTCCACCCACTAGTATAGATACAAAGAATCATTATTAAAGAATTGAAGGTTTTGAGTTTGACTTTTTTTTTTTCCCTCATTATTGGATGCATAAATTTGTAGGTAGACTTAATTTGTATCATGAGAGGATTAGTCTAGACCTAAACTGCACTGAAAGTAAGGCTCCATTTGAAATAGTTTTGCCTAAAATTACTTTTGGAACTCAAAATTCCATTTATTTTAGAGAGATACGTGATAATCACTTCTAAACGACTTGAGTGATATAGAATGATTGGCCAAAATTACATACTCCAATTTGTGTCGATCACAATCACTTACAATATAATATAAAATTCTAATCACGTCAAAATTTGGTTTGGATATAACTCTAAAGAAATATATGAGGATATAGTTCTCCAAAGTGATTTTAAGCAATGCTAATGCCAACGCAAATGAGGATGAAGACTAGAATACCTTTCGTTTATTTTCATTTTTAAAAATAAAATAAAATAAAATCTTTTGACCAAATCAGGAAAGAAAATAAAATTGAGTTTTACTTGAATCAAAAGTTTATTAAAATTTTCTTTAGATCATGTTGCTAGGCTTTGTTGGAAAGATCATCCACATGATTGGCTTCAATCTCTAATGGAAAGTGATTTTTGTTCTTCATCCAGCTAGCAATTTCGTTTATTAAAATTGAAGCTTGATGTCAATAAAAAGAAAAAAAAAAAAAAAAAGAGTTCGTGTTTTAATTTTTAATTTTAATTTTAATTTAATTACTTGGATTTGAGTTTGTTTGGCTGGCGCACAGCTAAATATGGACAATACAGTTTTAAAAATAAACTATAGATGTTGTTCCAAGGGTTAAAATAAATTAGAAATAGGCACTTTAGAGTAGCCAAAGATGCAATAGATCTGTTGGAGATGCCTCACTGGGTTAGAGATTGCCATGACCCCAAGATCAATCTAGTGTTCATCTCTAGACAAGCAACATATAAAGTTTTATTTTATCAAGCATTTCAAACCAAATTTCTAATGGCGAAATTCGGAACAACTCTGCCCTACTCTTTCTTGTATGCAGGGAAACATAGTACCAAAAGCTAGTGCGTTTTTCCCTCTGGTATGAAGGCTCTAGCAGATTATGTCCACAGTAAGGGGCTCAAGATTGAGATTTATGGAGATGCTTGATATATACTAATTGTCTAATTTCAATGTTTCATGTAAAAGATTGAAATCCACTCTATCCCACATCGCCTAAATGAAATACTTGCTATAGCTTCATATACCTGTATTGGGCCCTCCACCTACAAGCTTAAGCTTTTAGGTTGGATTGGAAACTTAACATGGTATCAGAGCATTGGTTATCCACGTGACAAGGCCCAAACGAGTCTGCACGTGAGGGGGAGTGTAGAATATTGAAATCCACTCTACCCCACATTGCCTAAATGAAAGGCTTGTTATAGCGGTTCATATACCTATATTGGGCCCTCCACCTACAAGCTTAGACTTTTAAGTTAGATTAGAAATTTAACACATGCCAAGTTCTAGCATTTCTCTTGGTTTGTTAACAAATCACCACTTACCCAACTGTTTTTTTTTTTTTTTTTTCTAATATATATTTTAATTCCCAAACCATAAGAAAGAGACTTTGGAGAAGGAGGCTTGTTTGTCTTATGTTTGCTATGATCTGTCTTTTTGGCTCTGTCAAGCTAAGTTTATAGGCCCACTAGGTTAGGTAAATTTTTAATTGAAGAAGAGGTTTTCAAGGTGCTGTCCAATTATTGGTTAAGGTACTGTTCCAATTATTGGTGTTCAATCATTTGAAATCCAAGGAAACAATAATGATATAGAGATCAGTAATAGAGACTGAACTTGCAAGGTAGCTCACAATTTGAGAGAAGGAAACCAAAGTATTGGTTGCATGGTTAATCACAAAATATAATTCATATCAGGTGGGTTAACTCTTGACTTGTGATGTTGTTACCATAGATTTCTTTTTGAGTAAGGCCTCCTAGGTCTGAGATATTTTAATTCATATCAGGTGGGCCTTTTGCTTTTAAATATTTGGTCAAAGAGACTTTATAATTTGCTCTTTACTCACTATTTTGTAGGCATATATGCAAGGTTTAGTTTATTTCCGAATCAACAAGCAGCCAGTGAGGAGGTCTCTGCACACATATAAGGTTTAGTTAATTTACTTCCCAATCACATCCCAGGGCGAAGCCAGGAATTATGTTCAGGAGGGGCGAATTTTGATTGATTGTTACTACTTTATCCTAATCCAAAATATAAAAAACAATTTTGTACAAATTTTTTTATTTTGCTAGATTGATGTAGAAAAAAAAAATAAAAAATTGGAAAAATTTATGATCCATTGGTACTACTGCCATGGTGAATTGTTTTATGTGAGGAGGACCAAAGTAGATCAATGATGGGGCCTTTGTAAAATGTCATGACCAATGTTCCCGCAAAGGTTACTAGGGTTCCAATAGCTTTAGCTTTACTGGATAATTCATTCATCTTCACACGCTCCATTCTGATGAAGTAATTAATTCCATGAATGTTATGTATTAACAAAAAATATCTTTTAATTGCTACGTTTATTGTGGCACATCCCATCATATATATATATATATATATATATATATATATATATATATATATATAGATTTTCTCTTATCAGCAAATGCTGATTTAGGCTTAAAGTGCGCAAAGAACAGGGTCCGTCAGATTGGAGCGGAAGAAGCTTCAACGGCTGGAGATGAGGATCACTTAAACGACCCAGTTCAGCGAAGCGACCCGCGTCTAATGCAGCTCGACCCGCGTGAAATACCCAAATCCCAAATCCCTCTTTCAGCTACCAGTCTTCACGCACGATATTCCCAAATCCCTAATCCTCATCTCCGATCTCACCCTCCCATCTCCGGCGGATCTCACCCTCCATCTCCGGCGGCACTATTCCGGCGTCTTCGACCTCGCTGACAGGTATGATTTCCCCATTTTTTTTCATCTTACTCATTTCTTCTCCTCTATTTTGCCCTAAAAATATACTTCATCTTCTCCACTCACTTGCTACTGTCTATACTGCATATTTTTGGGTTTTGGAACATGGTTTCTCTGCACTTCCGAGTGGATTT
>JAESVK010001186.1:361456-378639 GCA_017140935.1 Hamamelis virginiana
CTTGACATGCTATTGAAGCTTTAGTGACTTTCATACATGCCATGACAGATTTTCATTTACTTGAAAGACAATACTCAAATTATGCGTGTTTTCATGAAAAAATATAATACCTTTTGAACCGGATGGAAATTGCCGAATGAAACTTTTCAAGTCTGGACCTCCAACTTTACCTATAAAAAACGAGTAAAACCAATGGTCACATTACTATAATGCGGTTACAAATAAATAAATAAAGGGGAAGAGAAAGCTAGGCCGAACAGCTGACCAGTACTCATGCCTTTACAAACATTGCCTTCTTTGGATTTCCTTTCCTTTTTTTCTTTCTTAAGTACTTTGTGAAATAAAAATAATGTTGATTAAGGTCTTTTATAAAGCTGAAAAAATGGTGATAAAGCAGTCCAATTTCAACGGCCATGACATAAATTTCTACTTAAGAAAAACCTCTAACAAGATTACAATTTATGGGAGTCACCACTTTAGGATGATTTTTGCTGAGAAATTTATTCAATTAATTTGATAAACCATCATATATGAGGTTACAGAAAGATAAATAAAAATTCTTGATATTGCAAACGTAAAAGATGAGATGGTATTATATGGAAAGCAATAAGCTTACATTGAAAAGACATATCAACCCGCATTTGTTTAAGTTCTTTTTAAGGGGGAGAAAGGGGGTTAATCTACTCAATATTAAATAATGGAACCTGGAGTTAATGAGCATTAGGCATTTGAAAAGTATGTCATCATACATGGCCTACCTACTGTTACCAAATTTAATGGTGTCTTTTTCAATAAGTTCATAATAGCGTTGAGGTTCAATGCGATTATCTTGCAACCAAGCGAACAAATGTTACTAATAATATAAAAAAAAAAAGTAACGGCAAACATGACCATTTTTCTCTCTTTTGATGATACTCAGGTAATCGAAAAGAAAAGAAATAACAAATGGTCGCATGCATACAAACAATTGATGAGAACAAGGAAGTTCTAAAAAAGGCTTACTTTGAGAAGCATCTCATATCCGCATGACTGTATCAAACACCAGAACCCATGTCACCATCTTGTTGAATGGCAAAATTGGAATACATATAAATATAGTAGTGCCACCTAATTATGACTGATTCAATTTTTTGTCTTTTATATAATAAAAAAATAAATAAAAAAATAAAAAAAGGGGTTTGGACCTGGATTTGTTCTTTTTCTTTTTTAAAAAAGTAACAAACTTGTATTAAAAGAAGAAAGAATGGCAAAATACCCTGTGCATGCGAGGTGTACAAAACATAGTAGCAAAAAGAAATTACAATGAAGGTGACTCCGAAAAAAAATGTACACAAAGCATCCGGTTCCCCAAAGCAATCCAAACCTTTCCAAGCAAAAAGTTCTCTAACCAGCCAAAGTTTTAACTCAACAATAGATAATTTGATTTCATAAAAATTCTTCAATTTCTTTCCTTCCAAAGCGTGCTTTGTAGAACTGTTCGAGGATGCTAATAGATAATTTGTTCAATTTCTTCAATTCCACAACGAAGAGCTCATTTACATTTCCCATATCCGTTTAAGAACATGGAGATTCACTAGCATATCCTTATTGTTCTTCCCATACAGTATGGCCAAAGGAATCATAAACCAGCAAAAATCAAGACAGAAAAGTAGTAAAACAAAAGCAAAATCAATTGATATATGTAAAAGTAGACAGCTTCCAAATAATTCAATTCCCAAAGAATAGAATCAACATCTTAAAACTCAGACCCGAGACAGAATCAGAAACACCAGGTCACAGTCATACAATTCAACCATATAACCCAAACAGACCCTTTTTTCCCCTAGTCAATGTTGTAACAAAGGCCTCTGGATTGCTTCAAACCAGCCAACCAGGACTTTAAAGACCTCAAAACCATGACTGGTCAATGGATTCAGGAATTCAAAAATCCAGTTCCATTCGGATTTGAAAACACTCAGAAAAAATCAAAATAGGTCACTTCTAGGCATAAATACAAGACAAAGACATCAGGCAGACTATTGAATATTTAAACTCGAATATTTAAGAGTCAATCATAAACGTCCATAAGTCCATAAAGACACGCATATTGTTACAATCCCAAATGTTTATGACTTTGATTTGACCTGTTCCATTGATCCTGAGGCTTTTGGCATATTAGGGAAGGTTCTTTAACACACATGCATACATTTTTATGCATGATCAGGCATAATTTTATCATCTAAGAACAAATTAGGTGTATGAATCAAAGGCTCCTGACCACTAAATCAGAATAACCAGCAAGAAGAATGCTTTCACAACAAAACTGTAGCAGCAGAAGCACTAAGATCAACAACACAATTTCAGAAGCCTAATTGAGATAGTTCAGTTCGAAAATTTCTAGCATTTGACAAACTTAGTACACAAATCTTAATACATCATCATAAACAAATAAATAGATTCAAGGAAAATTGGGAACATGCAAAACATTAGGAATTGAAAAAAATATTCTTTATGTATGGATCCAATCTTATTGATTTTCACCAGAGATCCATAAGCAGTGTAAACGAAGTATGGAAGAGGAGAACTAGAAAACTTATCGAAATTGGAAGCATCAGAAGTCATATGGTGAGAAGCCAAATCAAATATCTAGGATAAAGAAGAAATATTTAAAAAATATATATTTAACATGACACACCTCTATCAAGGGTAACGATGGAGGATGCCTTAAAGGATGAAGTATCAGTGATGGAACCTAATAATTGACGAAATTGTTGTGTAACTATAGTTTGATCGAACTAAGTTGAGGTGTAATAACTTCTTCAAAGGCAAGCATCTGACTAAACAGAATTTGAGGTTGTATAAAACATAGGGAAAGCCTTCATCAAAACAAGATATCTCACTAAGTACGGCTCCAATAAAGAACAAACAATAGCCAAAGCAAACTACTCAATCCCAGTCAAATAGGAAAACACAATGGCAAGCAAATAAGCTAGTTAGCTACACCACCATTAACAATTCCATACAAAATTGATGCTTAAATGGACATGACCTCAGAAGGAATTCTCATAAGGCAAATTCTCAAACACTTGAGAGCCACTAACATCAAACCATCTTGTATGCAGAAATCAGAGCCACAGCACCCTACCAGTCCCAGACTTAACACAATAGAACCCAAACAACTACTAAAGGTAATCTAAAGAGCAAGTGTAAAACTTCTAACCACTTAACTAAACCCAAAAAGAAATAGATTTTTCACTACTTCGAGTTAGTTGCACTTTCAAAACAACACCTTTCAAGCATGTCAAACAACCTACATTGTAGATTCTCAACATGTGGAAGCGATTAAGACAAGGGAAAGAGGTTGGATGCAGAAACTAGAAGAGAAACTCCAACAACTAAGCTTAAAACTGGATTCAAGGATATAAGCAAACAAAAAACTGAAAAAAAGAGATGATATTTTTTTGGTCTCCAACAGTGACATGCTTAGGGCAAACAAAAAATTAAGAAAAAAGAAATAAATGAAGGAAGGAACTTACCTGATATTGGTGGCACAGATCAGATGGGAGATGAAGCCGGCCAATTTACTCTGCAAGTGAGATGAGAATGAGATTCAAAGAGAGTGCTTAGGGAAAAAACAGAGAAATAAAGAAAAAAAACATACATATTGGTGGCACAAATCTGACAACGAGAGAGTGCTTAGGGCAGAAAAAAAAAGGATAGAAAGAAAGAAACGTACCTAAGATTGATGGCATAGATCAGATGGAGAGATGGAACCAATTTACTCAAAAGAACAAGACTGATAGAGAGAGAGAGAGAGAGAGAGAGAGAGAGGGTTTAGGGTTTTCGTCAGTGAAGACCATACTGGGCAAGGCGATGGCCACTTGATGAGGGTTGTGCACGGGGTTAGGGTTCTCAGTAGATAATCCCTTATGAGGGTTAGGGTTGGGGTTAGGGTTTCAGATTAATCGATCCGTGCATCTCGATTGAGGGTTGCGAGCGGGGCTTATGGTTCTGTTGTCAGAAAAAAGAGCAGTCGCCGGAGTGTGAGGGAGAAAACTAGTCGCCGGCCGGAGTCGCGAGGAAGAAGACCAGCCACAGGATCGAATCGCTTGGGGGAGAGAGTGGGATCGAATGCAAAGAGAGAGAGTGATCGAGGGCAGGAGAAAAAAAAACCCATTCAGGAGAAAAAAAAAACCCATGGAGCCAAAATGCAAGTCCCTAAACGGCGTCGTATTACTCTATTCTAATTTAAATAAAAAACAAAACGAAATGAAACAGCGTCATCTTGCTCTATTATATTTCGAGAAATCGACTATTGGATTTGATGCTCCACTTATACGTATCATTAATGCAAAAAATCACATTGATTCAACGGTCGTTTTTTCAAAAAATAAACTGTGGCAAATTTTTACAATTTTTTCATTATTATTTACATTTTTTTCAAAATTGCAAAAAACGACCATAAGATGAATGTGATTTTTTGCATTCATAATGAATATAAGTGGAACATCAAATCCAACAGTCGGTTTTTCAAAATAATTATTCTAAATTGGTCAAATGCATTAGGGAAGACAAAGATGGAGGACGAATAGAATTTTCCATATATATGGCATAATAAATCAAAAAATAAGTAAATAAACCAAAAAGGAACAAAATGTAAAATCAAATACCCAATGAACCTCTACTGAGTTCTCTCATTGCCTTGGGCTGTAATCTGTACATATCCAAAGAACTCACATACTGGACATCACAATGCACATACAAATTTCTAAAGGAGCAACGAAACGTGCATTAAAAAAAAACAAAAAACAAAAACAAACAAACAAACTCTTTCGAGCATTCCTCAGCTTCATGTTCCATAATCTATTTCTAATTTTGAATTCATATATATAGAGAGGACATATGACTAGGCTCACATTTATGCATTTTCATGCATTATAGAGAAAATTATGTTTATTGTTTTTGGCTTTTGTATGACGTTAGTTAGTTTATAGGATCTACATTTTGGGGTTAGTTTGATTCTAGTTTTAGGTCTTTTCAAGGACGTAGAAAGTATATAAATTGAGAAATTTTATTTTTTATAAAATCTAAGGATATTAGATAGCATTGTATCATATATTAATATAGAGAAGGATTTATGATTATTAAAGACTAAATTTGATTTTTGAATGACAATCATAGTTAATGTTAGGTTCGATTTAAGCATGTCTCAAATTGTTGGAGATCGTATTCATATTGTGGATTTTGTCTTTCAAAGTAAAGGAACTTATATAATATATCTCCTTTTGTCATTAAATAAAAAATAATAATTTATTCCAATTTCTGCGAAATAAAAGGCTACTCAACAATTGATTTCAAACTGCTATATAATAAATATTTGAACTCGCAAGTGTTCTAAAAATTGATTTATTACAAAATAATTATTACTTAAGTGCTATTAGGGTTAAACAAGGGGTTGTTTGGGAACCATAAGAAGTGGTTCTACGGATACAAACTCAGCCCAATTCTCTTGTGTGGGTATTTGGTAAGTGCATTAAATGGTTTTTGTTTATTCCAAAAATGATCCCAAAATCAGTTAGGTGTGTTCTGAGTATTTGTTGGTTTTCAAAAAAAAACCAAAAACGGAGTTAGTGTTTTGGGAAAGTGAAAAATCATAACTCCTGACGACTTTTTGCTCCTCCCATTTTATCTCCTTAGTTCTGACGGTAGCAATGGTGGTTTTGGGGTAAAACATAGTCCTCTTCTTTTCTCTTACTTGATGGAGGTAATCTTCAACTTCATTGCAAGGTCAGATTAAAAGAAGAAGAAGAAGAAAAAAAAAAACGAAAGCTTCGAAGCATCACATATCACCAAGCTGCCATGGCATTTTTTATGGATCACCACCATCAGGCGTCTTCGCCGTCTTCTTCCCATCTTCTTCTCTTCTGTCACCTTAGCCCCTCCGAACTTTAAATCATGGCTCCCCCCTGGACCTTGATTTCTTGAAACCATCTTTCAACCTCCAATTCAAACTCACATTTCCATCAAAATAGTTTTCCTTTGCTGTAAACCATTAATGGCCTCCACTGAAACGACATTTCTCTGCCGGTGAGAAGAGAGAGAGGGGGGGGGGGAGAGAGGATGAAGGGAGAAGAAGGAAGTGACGTGAATCTTAAAAGTGGCCTGCTGAGAAAGCACGTATTCCTAAAGAAAAGAGAGATATTTGGTTTTTATGAAAACCACCTCTCCCCTTGGAACAATACTAATCCACTTTTTAGCCCAAACTAAGCCAGCTAAAACCCAAAAATGTATCGTCCATATACTTACCAAACACCTGCATGGATATTTGGGCCCACCTTGTGTCCAAAAAAACTGATTTTTGGAGTTTCCAAACAGCCCCTAAGGAAGTGATAATTAATGGTGGTCAAAGCTAGTCTTCCGGTCTTTTGCCACCACGTACTACAAGAGTACTATTCAAAGAGAGGATAGTTAAAAACCACCCTTATTTATGTTGTTATCACATCGATCGCTCAAATTATAGTTGGTTGCAGCCTCTTCTGTCTTTTACCATCACTTCTAATATGAAAATTTGATATGAAAAAAAAATGATTTGGACAAAACTCTATCTAAAAAGATTTATGAAGAAATATATAGTTTTTTTTAAAAAAAATAATTTAGCTAAAAGGTAATCCAAACAGGTCCTTAATAGAGGATATAGCTCATATGGCCAGCCTGTTTGGGTTAACTTTTACTAAAATCACTTTTGGAGAACTATCTCTAACTTCACTTGTCTTTTTAAAGTTATGTTCAAATCAAGTCTTCACATATCAAAATTTTCATACTAGAAGTAGTGATTATGGAAAAAGTTGGAACACCTAATTTTTACCATAATCACTACTAGTATGAAAATTTTACCAACCATCTTATTACTCTGTAAGTTGTCTAGAAGTGATTATTACTCCATCTCTTAAGGTCCTGTTTGCATTAGCTTTTCCTAAAATCACTTTTGGAGCTTAAACGATGATAGAATGATAATCACTTTTAAACAACTTAAATGATGATAGAATGCATGGCAAAATTTTCATACTAATAGTAATTGTGGCAAAAGTTAGGAGGCTCCAACTTGTACTACAATCACTCTTAGTATAAAAATATTGATATGTGAAGACATGGTTCGAACATAATTTAAAAAAGATATGTGAAGAAATAGTTCTCCAAAAGTGATTTTAGCATAAGCTAACGCAAACGGACCCTAAATCAAGTGAAATTTTGAGCTTCAAAAGTAATTTTAAAAAATAATAATGCAAATGGACCCTTAATAGAATTTGTTGATGAAAAAGAATAAACGTAGCCTTGTAGGTAGTGGGTACATCTACTGTATATGAAAGAGGCTTGGGTAGTTGCTTTGTTTTGTGCATGGACATATGAAATCCCGATTTTGCCCCTGGTTTGTTTATTTGGCTTGTATGGTTTTTGCCGACTTTTTTGTAATTTGCAATTGCCGGCGTTTAATCGCAAACTAAAAAGTTTTCTTCCCGTTTTGACCCTCTGAGTCTCAGTGCTTTATGGATTTTGTTGGCTTTTTGGACATTTTGCGGGACGTTGCAGTACCTAGGATACCGAGGCATCTCAGACGGCAATACATTGTGTTGGCCCAAAATATACTCTAGAGGGGGGGTGAATAGAGTATAGCAAACTTTATGAGATAAAAACAATTTCAAAAAAGATTTAATTCAAAAAGTCAAATTGAAGATAAATGATCAAGATAATATGAATCACAAGTAAACACTTTAATAAGCAAGTAAATAAAATAAATGCAAGTGATAGAGAGAGAGAATCAAACACAAGAATTTTAACGTGGTTCGATCTCCGTCTACATCCACGCCTCAAGAGCCCCGTCTTGAGGAATTCTCAATCCACTAATAATCACTCCTTCAAGGTGGAGAAACCTTTACAACTTGTCTTCTTTCAAAGGTGGAAGACAACTCACCCACAAGGATTTTTTCACAAACCTTACAATCTCTCAAGATTCAATAAAGAATAAAATAATACAAATGTGAACTCCTTCAAGAGTGGATAAATACAATATGAGCCCAAACTAATATCTCTTAAGATTAAGAACTAGTATTGGCTTAGAGAGAGAGAATGATTTTTGAAGAGCTTGAAACACTCAAATAATTGATGAACAGGATTGAATTTTAATAGAAAAGTGTTTCAAAATAACTTGGAGTGAATGACTAACTGTCCAAGACTTATATAAATGGTATTTAAAGGCTCTTTTTATCATATAGCTGTTGGGAAGAATAATATAGCCGTTTGGGTTGTAAAAACTAGCCGTTATGATTTGCAGCGCATCATTAGTCGACTAGCACACGAGGATTAGTCGACTAGAGCCTTTAAAAAACACTTACAAAATAAGTCCAGAGTCGGTTAGTCAACTAGGACAGCTTGAATAGTCGACTAGAGAGTTAAAATTAATAAGTTTTGGAAAACTGGGTTTGTTAGTCAACTAGCAAAAGAGGGGTTAGTCGACTAGCAACTTAAAATCACTATGAACAAATTCTTCGGGCTCGATTAGTCGACTAGAACAAGAGGGGTTAGTCGACTAGCTTAAATTTTCACAAGACATGCTTACTGCCTTGCAGTTAGTCGACTGGTTACAGGGGGTTAGTCGACTAAGGAAGGCCCTAAGGCACTTTTTATGAATTTTAAGCTGGATTTTATTTAATAAGAGTCCAAGGTTTTTTTTGGAAATAATTTTGGTCAAACAAAAATGATTTTTCCAAGTTTGTGTTGGGTGACAAATGCCTATAAGATATATATTCATGTCATAAGGCAAAGTTTACTAATGTTATGCATATGAATACTATATAGAGAACATTGGAACATTATACATTATGCATATCTCTCCCCCTTTTGGCATTAACAAAAAGGTGCCAAAGATAATATATAAATCTCCCCCTTTGACAATAGGATACATCCACATGTTTTAAAATACAATTAGGCTAATTTAGAGGTTAGTAAAGAGAAGAGCATAAGCTCCCCTGATTGTTATACAATCATGCAGTTTAATGTGCTCTAATACAGTTCATTTTGTTAAATAAGTGTACATAGGTAGGGTAATATAAGTGTTTTAATTTGAAATCAATGTTTTTGACCTTGCAGGATTAAATACATGTTTGTGGTGAACAAAGAACTTAAGGAATGCAAAGAAAGTGTTGAAGCAAGTTGGAGGTCGATGGTCAAGTGAAAAAAAGAGCCAGAAAAGCATGATTATCGATAATTACATAAGTAATTATCGGTAGTTATTTCAATCAGCTGCAGCAAAGTCCAATTTTTTTGTCCCTGTCAAGAGCCATTATCGATAACTATATTTAGAATTATCGATAATTGAGTCTATGATGCCAGCTTGTAATGTTCAGAAGAAGGCAATTATCGATAGGTGTATACAAAGTATCGATAATTGGTTCATTGATGCAGCCTTCAGTTTCCCAGTTTGCTACAATTATCGATAAGCATGACTTAATTATCGATAAGTCAAGTGCTGCTGCAGGCCAGTGTGTTGCTGAGCAAGGAAATTATCGATAGGAGTTCTCTTGAATTATCGATAAGTTTGTGATCTCAAATCAAGCCTAAGTTCCAGGTCAAGCCAATTATCGATAGTTACTTCACTAATTATCGATACTAAGCTGAAGTTGTTGAAGTTCCAGTTTCCTGCAGAAGTCAATTATCGATAGTTGTAGAAGTCAATTATCGATAATTGATGCTCGTAAAGCATGATCAGAAGAGCCATTACCGATAATTATAGCCCTAATTATCGGTACTGGGCGCCGCCTAAGCCAAAATATCTTTAGATTTCGACTTTTTGAAGGGCAAAAGTGTATTTTTATATGTTTTGTATATAAGCAAACTTGGTTCTTGTATGAAGGATGTAATTTTTTTCCTTAGCCTTAGAATATAACTACAAGGTTTTTTTTCTCTTCTTCCTTCTCTAAAATTAGATAGTTTAGCTATTGTTTAGTGATAATTTAATATTGTAACTTTGTTATTATTTCAATTTAATCTGTAACAAGCTTTCAGTTTAATCTAAGTTCAGTTGTTGAAGTTAATTTCATTATTCTTAGTTTAATTTCTGTTTGAGTTTTAATTGAATTTTTCTTTCAATCATTATGAGTAGCTAATTCTCCACTAGAATGATGAGGGATGCTTGATTTATATCTAATGTATTAGTTCACACAAATAACTTAACTAGACAGATTCGGATATTCATAATAAACATGAAATTTATCTATGATCCATGAGGAACTGTCAGCTTTTACCATCTGTTGACAGGAGCTCTTGCCACAGGTAGTTCTTAGCAGTAAAGGCGTTCCAAGTGTATGAAGATATCATTAAATTGTTGTTTACAATGAATATCCTATTTCTTGAATAGTTGGTTAAATTTATATTGTAAAATTTTCCATTGAGGTCACTTTTCAGTGTACTAAGATGAGTAAAAATTGTGATGAATTAATATTAAAGATATAGTTGAGTTGAACTCTGAATTCCAGTTTGTTTTTATTTCAGTAAGGTTATAAACAATCCTTGTGTATTTTACACAAAATCAAATTTCAACCCACCATATATTTTCTTTCTTTGATCTACCTTAAACAACCTTGGGAAAGGATTTTCTTGATTCTCAATGACCGCTTATCTCTGTGGACACAACCATGGGACTCCATGAAATATTATGCTTGCAACGGTAGATCCTACGCTTGGGATTGAATTGCACATTATACGCACAAGCCCCTCAAGAAAGTATTAGTAGCCTAGTTTTGAAAAGAATGGGACGGTAAAAGTTATGGTAATGAGGAGTTGTTCAAAATATTTGGAGAGAAGAAGTTTCGTCCAACATAATTTAAAAAAATGCAATTTCAAATAATACATTGAGCTTAAGGTAGATTATTACACAATTTTATCCCAAAATGATATAAACGAGTGGCAAGATGTAAAGTGTCACATGCATATTAAGAGAGTGAAAGTGAGATTAATAACATGTATCAATCATTCCTAAACTTTATATCCCTCAAAATATTGCATTAATTTTAATGCAACTCAATTATCAAAAGTGAGATAACAAATTGTAATCTTATGTAACATATCAAAGTGGGACATTTGAGGTTTTAATCAATTAATATGTCCTACATAGATATGAATAAAGATATTGTAATCATCAATTCCACAAAATAAGAGATGATCATGCAAATAAGGATTTCCCAAAAATATTTTCAACACAAATAGGAGATAAGACAAGCAAAAAATTCCAAAATATCCAAACATGTTTACTAACTAACAAGTCCAAGTCATAATCCCAAAAAAAATTACCAACAATTCACCTAAAGTATTGTTTGAAATAGATTAAGAGACAAGAAACAACTAGATGTAAGAGTTGGGGTCGAAAGCCGGATCAATTGAAGCATCAAGAGATGGGTCAACGGATTCATCTACCGGTGCTTCCTCCATGTACTCACCCATATTGAGCCTTCCCCTAGTATCTCGAAAATCATTAATTACCCTTTGCTCAAAGGAATCAATTATTTGATGAACACCCACTGACAGTGTATCAATTTGTTGCAAAATGCGCTCATAGAGATCGTGAGGCTCGTCTCCTTCAGCTTGTGGAGGGGCAGTGGCTTTCTTTCTTCTTTTCCCCACTTTTATAGCATCATCTATCCATCTTTTCTCATTTTCCAACCATTTGTAACCCATTTTCACCAATGTAGTCTCACAGAAGGTACAAGAGTCCTTGGAGGGATCATTTACTATTATGTCCATCTCAGAAATCACATCCACACCAAACATTGAAAATAGTTGGGACAAAAGCATTCCATAAGGCAATGCAGAGGTATGGTTGGGTGCAACAGTATGAATTTGATCAATAATAAGAAAAGCAAGATCAATTTGTTCACCCATCAATACAGCCCAAATCAGAAAAATATGACAATCGGAAATGTAAGAATAACTACCAGATTTAGGCATGATATTATGTGTAATGATGGAGGGAATAATTTTACAGTCAAGAGCGAGTTTGGAAGTGGAAGTGCAATCAAAAGTATGCAATTCCTTGTTAGGGTTTCCACAAATAAGTCTAATGGCATCCAACCAAGGAAAATTACCACTTTTGATGGGGTGGTATTCATTTGTAAACCATTTCATGTCCCCTGTTGGAATGGCCATTAGATTTGCAAAATTTCCTTTATCAAAAGCTATATTAACCCCTTTAACATAGGAATTGATGGATCCCTTCCCAACACACAAATTAGCATAAAATTGACGAACCAAGGTTCTACAAGTTGGTCTTGCTAATTCAATGAAGTGCAACCAACCAATATCTCTAAATTTAACAAATACAAAAAGAAAGAAAGTTTTAAGAAAATTTTGAGGAACGCTTTTACCCGTGATTACAGTTCGGGTGGAGATGTGCTTGACGTAGTTTCGTTCACATTCAATGGTGTAAAAGGCCTCCGAGTAAGGTTGGAAAGTGGCGGCTTGAGTGGCAACTTCTTCAGTAACTTTCCCTTTGCCTTTGGATGATCTCGGAGCCCTTGACGATCCTTCTCCGTGAGTATGATGGGGAGGTGTGGACCAGCCTCATGGCGGGGCTTTGATGGCCACATCATCACCGCACAATGTGATTAGGGGGGTTTAGAAAACAAACAAAGGAGTCACCACCTTATTTTTAAGGAATAAGGAAACCATGAAAAATATTTTATTTTTAAAATCAAAACAAAACAAACTCAATTTTCAATGAAAAGACAGTCTACAAACCAGAGTTGGATCCGGGGGCTAGGTTACGACGTGGGAAGGTTCCAAGTTTTCACTTGTAGGCACCCACCTCGCCCTAATTAAAGGACTTCTAATTTATTTGGGCTATTTAAATTCCTTAATGCAAACAATCCTAAATAATCTAATCAACCAAAAAAAAGTGATATAATTGCATTATCTACATTAGTTATATTAATAATAATAAAAAAATACAAACAAACCCTAAAAACCTAGAATACCCTACGGGCATCTTAGGGCGAACTTGAGCCCTATTAGCGCCTACGTAACTTACTAGTATCACCTAGCAAGTATCAAAGTCCACGTAGTTCGACTACCCTAGGACTCTCCTATTGTAATCGATCACATCATCAAAGGTATTTCAACCTAATTCAAGACTCTAACTTCGAGAGTTTTTATTCTTTCAAAATCATTTATTTGAAATCATTTCAAATTAAAAGACATTCATAAAATCCAAATATTCCAAATAATTCTTATCTTTAGAATTCAATTCCAATTAAAAATCTTTTTCAAAGATTTTTAAGAAAATAAATCATATGGGTAGGAATCTCATTCCTAGATAAAAATCTTTAAAACATTTCAAATCTTTTTGAAAATCATTTAATAATCAAATATCTCATAAAATCATGTTTATTTCATAAACATTACATCAAAAATCTTTTTATAAAATATCTCGAAGGTTGACTCTCAAATTGATTAAAATACTCAAATCTGAGTATGACTTTTACAACAAACGAAATTCCTAGGGAAGGTCAAGTGACCTTCCTAAACTTAGGGTCTCTAACTAACCCTAGAGTTTATCTAAAACCTAACATACTAATGCAATGCATGCTGAAATTTAAACAAATAAGCATGTAATCAATTCTAACAATGCATGAAAATGCTCCTAAATGCACACTAATTAATCTATGTGAACCTAAGCATATTTCTAAGTTGGATTTGGCCTTAAAATAATTTTTAGAAGTGATTTAAGGGCATAAACAAACCCGGACAGATTTGAATATGAACCTTTAATCGCTCTAAAAATCATGAAAACAAAGACTAAAAATGTGAAAATGTCCTAGCATGCTTTCTACATGAATATACTATGAAACTACTCATAAAATCATGCAAAATATGGCTTAAAAATGATAATTAAACCATTTTAAAGTATATATTCAAATCTGGACAGATTTGAATGTACACTTTTAATGGCCTAAAAATCAATCTTAATCCATGGTTAATAATGAATAAACACCCTAATATGCAGTCTAACATGTTATACTAAAGTACCATGCAAAACGTATAAGAAAACTAACAACAAATATGCTTTAAACAACTATTTTAAACACAAGGGGAGGATTTTACCTTCGCACGCTCCCTCGTACACAATTTATATATTCAATCCATCAAATCGATATCAAGTGTTCAAATAATCATAAAAAAGCATAAAAAAATGACTCACGACTCATCACATATCAAGAACAATATATTAACACATTCATATTATCATTAACATCATCGATCAAGCATTATGAGATTCAAATAACAATATAAATATATCAACATTTACTCTAAACATGCTTACACATAAAATAATGAAAGACTCACCCTAAACATGATAACTAGCATAAAATAACAATAAAACTAATTCTAACCATGCATCTACACATAAATTCATGACAAAAACTAATCCTAACATGCATACTCACATAAAATCATAACAAAACTAACCCTAACATGCATACTCACATAAAATCCTAACTAAGCTAACCCTAATCACATTTAATCACATAAAGTAATAACAAAGCTAACCCTAACATGCATACTCACATAAAATCCTAACTAAGCTAACCCTAATCACATTTAATCACATAAAGTAATAATAAAGCTAACCCTAACATGCATTTAATCACAATAAAAGACACCCTAATATGCTTACTAACATGCAATCATAATAAAACTACATTAACCCTAAACATCCATTCTAACACAAAATCTCAATAAGGTTAACTAACCCTAGACATACATACTAACATAAAATCATAACAAAACTAAACCTAATCATGCATGCTTACATAAAATAACACCAAGGCTAACCCTAATCATACATATGACATGAAATAACAATAAAACTAACCCTATCATGTTAAACATTCTCATAGCAAAAAGAAAAAGAAAAGAGAATCCATCTCATATGAAAATCACGAGGACTTACACCATAGCATCATAAACTTATGTAAGAATTCATGAAAACGAAAACTAAGGTTAAGGATTTACCCTTCTCCCTCCTTCTTGGCTACCTTCCTCCAAGCTCCTAGCCTTGAGTTCTTGCCCCTTCAATGGCGTAAAAATGAAGGTCCAGATCTGTAGCCTCCTTCTCCAAAAACCCTAAAATTCTCTCCCTCTTCCCTCTAACTCCATAATGCAGTATATATAGAGCTAGGGTTCAAGACCTTGAATGGTTAGGATTAATCCATCTAAAAAACAATCCTAGGGCTTAGAATGAGTCTCCCTAGGGTTTGAAAGCTGAAACCCTTCGAATTCATGCCAAAAAAATCAAATCAAATCGGCCAAAATAGGTGCAAATTTCCAAAATGGCAAAATTGGCTCGACCATGCTAGTGACCGTCCAAGGGCTGGACGGTTGGCCGTCCTGGCTAGGACGGTCACCATGCTGACTTCCCATTTCTGTTACCCAAATTCTAGGGTTTGCATATTTTGGCCATATTTTGGTCAAATTTGATCCAAATTCGATGGTTCAGGGCTCAAAACGACCGTGTTTTGATCCTCCACATTTTTAGAATGTTTTTGGGTTAAAAATACTTGACCATGGTCAAGGGTTTTAGCAAAAAGCTAGCCAATTGACCCGGTTGTGCCAAAATTGGTCATATGACCATTCTTTGTTTTGTAAAATTGATCAATTAGGCTTGCACCACTTCTAAAAACATGGTTTTAACATGAAATTGGTACTTGACAACATGTTTTGAAAATCATTTTGGTGAAAATGACCAATTCACGGTCGATTTGAACAAAACCTTAATTCAGCTCATCCTTACCCGCGGGATCGATTTTGGGAGAATCTATCCCAACCATTCAAAGGTTCAATTGGCACTCCAAATACACTCCCCACATCCATATGAAACAATCCGTTTCGAATTCGGAGGTCATTCGGAAATTATACGAGAAAAAAGACGAAAATGCCCTTCAAGCCACAAAAACCCTAATTACCTATTGAGCTCTCATCAGAATGCTATGAAAATTTACAGGGATGTTCATAAACACTTCAAAAGTCAAATGCAATACAAATTGGTTGATTCCAATCCAAATGTACACATGAAATAATGAATTGTCATTTTCCTCAGAAAAGGGCAATTTGGTCTTTACAAGGCCAATTCCTCACCAAATAATCCACTCTTCGAGTTAATCATTTGTATAAGTATATGATAGAAATAATTGGTAAAAATGGGGCGTCCACAGAAGCCCCTCGTTGGTGTTTCATGGCTTCGCCATGTAATACCAACGAAACAAAATGGCATCCCATTTTTGCCGCAACAAAAGAGAGATAATCCAACCAACTTCTCACGAACATTGGAATCTATTACCTGAGTAAACTCGGAATGAAGACCATTCTTGGAAGTCACACTTCCAATTATCTTATCCCTGGAGCCAACGACTCTTCTTGGAAAACTCATTTCCAATTACCTCAAGGGACCGGAGTCCTTCTCGGAAGTTACACTTCCAATTATCTCAAAATCAAACATATCAACAAACCACGAAACACGCATTTATGTGATATCTCACTCACATAAGCATACACAAATCATCATTTTATGTGATACTTCTCTCACATAAATACATACAAATTATCATCTTATGTGATACTTCTCTCACATAAACACATATAAATTATCATCTTATGTGATACTTCTCTCACATAAACACATACAAATTATCATCTTATGTGATATTTCTCTCACATAAAATAGTTCAGACTCATTATTCCTATGGTACATCTCCCATAAGAATTATTATTTATATAGTACTTCTCCTATATAAATATTTTCAAATCATTATTTTATGTTTCACATAAAACAATTCAAACTTATCACTTCATGTCTCACATGAAATGTTTCAAACACATTATTTTATGTTTCACATAAAATAATTCAAATTCGTTGTTCATATGGTACATCTCCCATATGAATATATCATCAATTATATGGTACATCTCCCATATAAGCCACTAGTTTATGTTTCACATAAAATAATTTCAAACAATTCAAAATGTTATTTCATGCTTCACATAAAATAACTCAAATTTATCATTCACATGGTATATCTCCCATGTGAACACATCATCAATTATATGGTACAACTCCCATATAAAGCATTATTTTATGTCTCACATAAAATAATCTCACT
>JAESVK010001186.1:434421-447223 GCA_017140935.1 Hamamelis virginiana
AATCTAAAGAGCATTCAGAAGGATCCACAGCAACCGGGGGAAGTACGAAAGAGCAGACGATGAGTTTCTGCAATCAAAGTCAAAGTTGACCTTGACTATCGATAGCCAAGATTCGCTATCGATAGTGCCTCTATCGATAGCGAACTTTCGCTATCGATAGCCAAGGGCGGCTGCGGGCTTCTAGGATATTTTGGGATATTTTGAGGGCCTTTTGGTCTTTTACCTTTTCCTTCTATAAATAGAAGTGTAACGACGACGTTTTGAGGGTTCATGACTTATGCTCTGAATCATTACTCTGCTATTTTAATTCAAGTTACAGTTTATTTTCGCATTTTATTCGGTAGTTTCCGTTTTCAGCAATTTCCAATTCTGCAATTTTTCTTTCAATGCCTGGCTCAATTCTCACTTGAGGATTGTTCTTTCCTATTAAGTCTTTACTTTCAGTAATTTACGTTTCTGTTATTTTCCTTTTTATGCATGGCTCAGTTCTCACTTGAGAACTGTTCTTTACTTTTTCTGTCTTTTTCTTTATTTACTTAAGTCTTTTCTTTATTTACTTCAGTCACTTTTCTTTATTTATTTTCGCCATTTTCTTTATTTATTTCTGCCATTTTCCTTATTTCTTCAGTCATTTAATTACCGCTTTTATTTTCTTTTTCCATCCCATGAACCCTTAAAGCTTGTCATGGATAAAGGATATTCTCCTCCATTGATGTGTAGCTAATACTCCAAGCTTGGGTGAGGATGAAGTTGGATTCGTATACAATCCTATTTTATAAACATCCCTCTATTTGTATTATGTGATTGCATAGTTGTAAACGTTTTACCGCACACTATCGCTAAATATAATATCATATAATTGTACATCTGTGATTGCAATTATATAATTATGCAATGGTTCTTATTGGTATGAATACAAACCAGCATGCTTTATTCCTCATTTAAGGTGGATAGCGATATTCCATTCTTTTCCAGGATAAACTTGCCGGTCCTGTATTCATAATATTTTTGGGACTTCCTTCTTGTAGTTGGAAGAACCACCATACATAATTACTATAGTGAGGATTTTATAAACATAAATTGTATAATTGATATTCAATGGGCTTCTCACCCAAGTTCCGCTCATTCCACCAACTTAACTGCATTTTTTTACTAAGCTTTATTAAAATTACTGCGTTTTCGCTTCGACCCAATCGAAGCATTTCCCACAAACCAATTTAATTGACACTATTCTTTCCGCTTGAATTAATTCTAAAGAGTCTTTCAATATAAACCTGCATTTCCCAGTGGTTCGACACCCGTGCTCACTAATCACAATCGAATTGAGATTATCAGTCACGCGGTTTTATAAATTATTAATCTTGATCACTGACGAGGAATAATCTCCCTTGTCATCTGAAGCGATCATCTCCCGCTAGATACCTCTCCTTCAACTGGCGTTGAGAATTCCCACTTCTAGGAGCTTCTTCGAGAACTTCAGGTTGCTCAAGTTCTTCATACTGATACAACTCTCCATCATCAAGTAAATCTTGAACCAATTTTCCTAAAACTCTGCAATTCTCCGTGTTATGCCCGAAGATGTTGTGGTACTGGCAAAAAGGCTTATGGAAGCGGGGTATGAGTGGGGTAATGAGGCCTTGGGACCGGGCTTGGTAAAAGGCTTCGGTTAAGGTAGTTTTGAGTGGGACATATGGGCGGATTGGGTGACGAATTTTTGGGTCGTCGAGGCCCAGGGCATTGATTTGAGCTGGTGGCAGTACAACATGGGTTGGGAGAGGATTACTAGTGACATTTTGTTGACTTGGTGGATTTGGTGGGGCAATAACTTTCTTGTCAATGAGGTCTTGGATTTCATGGCGAAGGCGCATGCATTGGTTGGTGTGATGGCCCTTAGATTGGTGGAACTGACAATATTCATTTTCTTTGAAATTTCTGGGCAAATGATCTGGAAGAGGCCGGGGTTCCAAAGGGGTAAGGAGACCACGTGCCTTCAATTTCTCAAGGACACGTTCTAGGGACATGTATAGATTGGTGAATTGGCGGGCCGGCTCTCTAGCTTGGAACGGGCGCTTTGATTGGGTAGCTTGAATAGGTTGGGCAATGACATTGACTTCAGGGTTGGGTTTGCGGTTGAGAGGTTGTTGGCGGTTTCTGAAGGGTTCTTCGGCCTTGAGAACCCCACTAGCCAAAGCATCTTCAACTTGAGTGCCAGCAATAGCAAGGGCTTTGAAGTTAGGGAAATACTGCGAGAACAAGTACTTGTTGTAAATGGGCAAGAGACTCTTCAGCACCATCTGCACCTGTTCATCATTTGTAGACCTGTGGGTCATCTGCGAAGCTTTCGCCCTCCATCTGGAAATGAAGCCAGAGAAACTCTCCATCGGTTCCTGCTTAGTAGTCTCAAGATCCCTACGAGTCACATCAATCTCAGTGTTGTACTTGTAGTGATTAGTGAACTCATTACAAACATCCTCCCATTTCTTCAACTTAGTCTCATCTAAGGATAAAAACCACTTCGAGGCTGACCCTTTCAGTGATTCATGAAACATCTGAGCCAACAGCTCATCATCGGCTTCACGAGGTTGCATCGCCCTCACATACATCCTCAAATGGGTTTTAGGGCAACCCATCCCATCAAACTTCTCTAATTCCGGCATCTTAAAACTGAATGGCATACGGGCCTTAGGGAACAGTAAAAAAGATGTCACATCAACCATGTCATCAGACCGACGCATCCCCTTCAGGGCTTTCTCTAAGGCTTCAACCTTACTCGACAATAGGATCGGATCCCCAGAGAGGAACCTAGATCCACTGGGCTCGCCATCCAGATTGATGGGCTTAGATTTGGCTCCTGCCTGGGCCTTGGCACTGTCATCAACTTGGACTGGGATAGGTGGATCAGAGGTACTCTTCAGGTTCTCTAAGTGGGCCTCCCTATCCTAATCTGTACTGGTCTGTTTATCTTGGGACATTTTCTTAATCTGTTCAGTCTCACGGGTCAGGGCATCAATTCGGTCCATGATAGCATTCAACACTGTAGCAGTGGTACTGGATTCTCCGTCAGTCATTGTAGGTGTGATTGGGGGTTCGATACTGAAAAGTCGCTCTCTAGAATCACGACGCCAGGCCAGAATTCTACACCATGAAATGGGCTTTTTTAGAAAAACGGAAGAGTCCATGATGCTCAAAACCTATTGACAGACTATCAAAGAGGTGCTATCCAAATAGAAAGAAAGAGAAATGAGAAAACCGTCCTATCATAATTCTGATTCACTTCCCTATTTCACAAGGGCACTTCCTTAGAAATTAGGAAACGAATCAAAATCACCGATAGGGAAATAAAACACGACTGACCAAACAGGGCTCAAAGAGCTACACCAATGACTAGCCCTTCATTCTCAGGACACTTTCCTTTGAATCGAAAGTCTTAGTCAAAACAAGCCAAAACAACCTAATCACAGAAAAGGGTATGTACCTTTAGAATATTCTCTTCCATCCTCAAAATAGTCCTTTTGTTCTAAGGACCAAAATCCTTAAAATAAAGGGTCTATATTAAAAATATCAAAGTTTATCTAAGGGTGACATATCCCTAAGTTCTAGCATTCACAAACAAGGCTCACATCAAATTGGGACAATTTCAACAGCATAACGACGCAATTATGTGCTAAAAGAAATTTGGCAGCATAACGGCGTAGGTATGTGTCAAGGGAAAATTTCGACAGCATAACGGTACAGTTAAATACCAAAAGGAATTTCGGCAGCATAACAGTACAATTCCGTGTCGAAATTTCGGCAGCATAACAGGTGTGTGCAAGCACTGTGGGGTAGAGTGTCTTACAGGCTGTCTACATGGACTAATGCAAAGGGTAGGTATAAAGGTTCCTATTGCAGACCAATCCATATACCTAACCACATGTGACACAAGGCGTGCCGCGTGGGTCAAACAGTACTGATTGGTCATTGATATACCCCGAAGGGTACTTGACAATAAGTTGATGGTTTCGTCATGATTGCCCTAGTGTCGAGTGGAGACAGGGATCAGGACTAGACCATCGTTTGGCAATGCAACATCGTCCTATCACACAATGACATGCAGCTAATATAACTAAAATGATATGCAGTCATACAAATGCAAGTGGTTGATTTTAATTAATTTAAGAATTTAAATAGCCCAATCAAATCAATGAAGTTTAGCCCTCGATATCCCCAGTGGAGTCGCCAGTTCTATGGACGAGCCTCGTGGCGAGGCTTTGGTGGCCACATCATCACCGGACAATGTGATTAGGGGGGTTTAGAAAACAAACAAAGGAGTCGCCACCTTATTTTTAAGGAATAAGGAAACCATGAAAAATATTTTATTTTTAAAATCAAAACAAAACAAACTCCATTTTTAATGAAAAGACAGTCTACAAACCAGAGTTGGATTCGGGGGCTAGGTTACGACGTGGAAAGGTTCCAAGTTTTCACTTGTAGGCACCCACCTCGCCCTAATTAAAGGACTTCTAATTTATTTGGGCTATTTAAATTCCTTATTGCAAACAATCCTAAATAATCTAATCAACCAAAAAAAAGTGATATAAATGCATTATCTACATTAGTTATATTAATAACAATAAAAAAATACAAACAAATCCTAAAAACCTAGAATACCCTATGGGCATCCTAGGGCGGACTTGAACCCTATTAGCGCCTACGTAACTTACTAGTATCACCTAGCAAGTATCAAAGTCCACGTAGTTCGACTACCCTAGGACTCTCCTATTGTAATCGATCGCATCATCAAAGGTATTTCAACCTAATTCAAGACTCTAACTTCGAGAGTTTTTATTCTTTCAAAATCATTTATTTGAAATCATTTCAAATTAAAAGACATTCATAAATCCAAATATTCCAAATAATTCTTATCTTTAGAATTCAATTCCAATTAAAAATCTTTTTCAAAGATTTTTAAGAAAATAAATCATATGGGTAGGAATCTCATTCCTAGATAAAAATCTTTAAAACATTTCAAATCTTTTTGAAAATCATTTAATAATCAAATATCTCATAAAATCATGTTTATTTCATAAACATTACATCAAAAATATTTTTATAAAATATCTCGAAGGTTGACTCTCAAATTGATTAAAATACTCAAATCTGAGTATGACTTTTACAACAAAGGAAATTCCTCGGGAAGGTCAAGTGACATTCCTAAACTTAGGGTCTCTAACTAACCCTAAAGTTTATCTAAAACCTAACATACTAATGCAATGCATGCTGAAATTTAAACAAATAAGCATGTAATCAATTCTAACAATGCATGAAAATGCTCCTAAATGCACACTAATTAATCTATGTGAACCTAAGCATATTTCTAAGTTGGATTTGGCCTTAAAATAATTTTTAGAAGTGATTTAAGGGCATAAACAAACCCGGACAGATTTGAATATGAACCTTTAATCGCTCTAAAAATCATGAAAACAAAGACTAAAAATGTGAAAATGTCCTAGCATGCTTTCTACATGAATATACTATGAAACTACTCATAAAATCATGCAAAATATGGCTTAAAAATGATAATTAAACCATTTTAAAGTATATATTCAAATCTGGACAGATTTGAATGTACACTTTTAATGGCCTAAAAATCAATCTTAATCCATGGTTAATAATGAATAAACACCCTAATATGCAATCTAACATGTTATACTAAAGTACCATGCAAAACGTATAAGAAAACTAACAACAAATATGCTTTAAACAACTATTTTAAACACAAGGGGAGGATCTTACATTCGCACGCTCCCTCGTACACAATTTATATATTCAATCCATCAAATCGATATCAAGTGTTCAAATAATCATAAAAAAGCATAAAAAAATGACTCACGACTCATCACATATCAAGAACAATATATTAACACATTCATATTATCATTAACATCATCGATCAAGCATTATGAGATTCAAATAACAATATGAATATATCAAC
Source organism: Hamamelis virginiana (assembly GCA_017140935.1). Lineage (NCBI taxonomy): Eukaryota > Viridiplantae > Streptophyta > Magnoliopsida > Saxifragales > Hamamelidaceae > Hamamelis > Hamamelis virginiana. Next base: position 440,396 of record JAESVK010001186.1, read on the forward strand.
ATTTACTCTAAACATGCTTACACATAAAATAATGAAAGACTCACCCTAAACATGATAACTAGCATAAAATAACAATAAAACTAATTCTAACCATGCATCTACACATAAAATCATGACAAAAACTAATCCTAACATGCATACTCACATAAAATCATAACAAAACTAACCCTAACATGCATACTCACATAAAATCCTAACTAAGCTAACCCTAATCACATTTAATCACATAAAGTAATAACAAAGCTAACCCTAACATGCATACTCACATAAAATCCTAACTAAGCTAACCCTAATCACATTTAATCACATAAAGTAATAATAAAGCTAACCCTAACATGCATTTAATCACAATAAAAGACACCCTAATATGCTTACTAACATGCAATCATAATAAAACTACATTAACCCTAAACATCCATTCTAACACAAAATCTCAATAAGGTTAACTAACCCTAGACATACATACTAACATAAAATCATAACAAAACTAAACCTAATCATGCATGCTTACATAAAATAACACCAAGGCTAACCCTAATCATACATATGACATGAAATAACAATAAAACTAACCCTATCATGTTAAACATTCTCATAGCAAAAAGAAAAAGAAAAGAGAATCCATCTCATATGAAAATCAAGAGGACTTACACCATAGCATCATAAACTTATGTAAGAATTCATGAAAACGAAAACTAAGGTTAAGGATTTACCCTTCTCCCTCCTTCTTGGCTACCTTCCTCCAAGCTCCTAGCCTTGAGTTCTTGCCCCTTCAATGGTGTAAAAATGAAGGTCCAGATCTGTAGCCTCCTTCTCCAAAAACCCTAAAATTCTCTCCCTCTTCCCTTTAACTTCATAATGCAGTATATATAGAGCTAGGGTTCAAGACCTTGAATGGTTAGGATTAATCCATCTAAAAAACAATCTTAGGGCTTAGAATGAGTCTCCCTAGGGTTTGAAAGCTGAAACCCTTCGAATTCATGCCTGAAAAATCAAATCAAATCGGCCAAAATAGGTGCAAATTTCCAAAATGGAAAAATTGGCTAGACCATGCTGGTGACCGTCCAAGGGCTGGACGGTTGGCCGTCTTGGCTAGGACGGTCACCGTGCTGACTTTCCATTTTTGTTCCCCAAATTCTAGGGTTTGCATATTTTGGCCATATTTTAGTCAAATTTGATCCAAATTCGATGGTTCAGGGCTCAAAACGACCGTGTTTTGATCCTCCACATTTTTAGAATGTTTTTGGGTTAAAAATACTTGACCATGGTCAAGGGTTTTAGCAAAAAGCTAGCCAATTGACCCGGTTGTGCCAAAATTGGTCATACGACCATTCTTTGTTTTGTAAAATTGATCAATTAGGCTTGCACCACTTCTAAAAACATGGTTTTAACAAGAAATTGGTACTTGACAACATGTTTTGAAAATCTTTCATTTTGGTGAAAATGACCAATTCACGGTCGATTTGAACAAAACCCTAATTCAGCTCATCCTTACCCGTGGGATCGATTTTGGGAGAATCTATCCCAACCATTCAAAGGTTCAATTGGCACTCCAAATACACTCCCCACATCCATATAAACCTCATGAAACAATCCGTTTCGAATTCGGAGGTCATTCGGAAATTATACGAGAAAAAAGATGAAAATGCCCTTCAAGTCGCAAAAACCCTAATTACCTATCGAGCTCTCATCAGAATGCTATGAAAATTTACAGGGATGTTCTAAAACACTTCAAAAGTCAAATGCAATACAAATGGATTGATTCCAATCCAAATGTACACATGAAATAATGAATTGTCATTTTCCTCAGAAAAGGGCAATTTGGTCTTTACAAGGCCAATTCCTCACCAAATAATCCACTCTTCGAGTTGATCATTTGTATAAGTATATGATAGAAATAATTGGTAAAAATGGGGTGTCCATAGGAGGAGAAGATTTCCTTGGACCCATTTGATAAATAAACAAAAATGCACAAGAGTAATGAAGAATGAAGGCCTTTAAAGAGACTTGAAAAGGTTTAGAAAAGTTAGGGTTAGGGTTTGGAGAGAGTATTTAGAGAGAAAACATAAAAGAGAGGAAGAAAAATAGAAGAGAAAACGAACGGATTTCAAAATAAAAATCAGGGTCGTGTTGCAGTAGTCGACTAGACATGTTATTAGTAGACTAGGAAGCTTCTTAGTCGACTGATAAAGCTTGGTTAGTCGACTAATTGCATTACAGTAGCCAAAACTAAATTTCAGAGACCCTTAGTCGACTAGTAAGGCTGGTTTAGTCGACTAATCGAATTTTTTGATAAAACAGTTTAAAAACTTTTAAGTTAGTCGACTAGTAAATAAGTGGTTAGTCGACTAATTGTGGTTTGACCAAAACTGTTTGAAAATTATCGGTTAGTCGACTAGACCTACATTCATTAGTCGTGAGGTTCGGTCAAAAAGATTTTTTAAAGCAATCTTGCTTAGTCGACTGGTAATTAAGGAAAGATTAGTCAACTAATCGTGTTGAAACTTGATTTTTCTCAAAAATTAACTCATCCAAACTAACCCAAGCTTTTGAAAAGAGTGGAAAATTTAAAAACATCATTTTAATTTCTCAAGAGAATTTATATAAAGTAAATGTACATGAGAATGCAACCAAATATGAGAGTGATTAACTAATAGCTTTAAAACCAAATTTGATTAATAAGAGACATTTAAGAGTTAGTAGCAAACAATAAATAGATGAATGATATAACATCTTACCAATGGCCAACCAAGGTTGGTTTACTTACCAATTCAATGAGGTCAACCATAATCACCATGATGATTTCCCATGACATGAGAGGTAGAAGTATGGGCAAAATCTTCATCTTCATGGTTAGTGAAATTTAATTCAATTGCATCAAATTCTAAAAGTAGAGGACAAAACCTTCTCTTGTGTCCCTTTTTAAGACGAAGCTTGAGAATTTGATGAGCTTGATTCACAAGATGAGTGATTGATGGATATGGGAGTGAGTTGAATGCTTTCCTCATCATCATCCTCATCAATGTCATTCTCAATGACAATCTCATCATGGACATTTTGATCATGATTAAGCATCGAAAGATTCATTTCCTCTTCTTCTTCACTCATTCTCAATTGGTCTTCATATTGAAGGAAAGTATTGAAGAGTTCCTCCAAGTTAAGAGATGAGATGTGAAAGGCTTCTTGGATGAATATGACTTTTGGTTCCCATTTCCTAGATAAAGACATGAGAAATTTTCCTACAAGAGATTCATTAGAATATGTTCTTCCAAAATTTTTCAAATGACTAATAAGGTAATTGAAGCGAATGTTCATTTGAAAAATTGATTCATTGTGATTCATATGAAATGTTTCATATTCATGAACAAGCAATCGAATTTTGGATCTTTTCTCTTGAAGATTTTCATCATGAATAATTTCGAGTTCGTCCCAAATTCGTTTTGCCGTTTCATAATTAGAAACAAGTAACAACTTATCTTCACAAAGAGATTGAAGTAAAAATTGTTTGGCAATGCTATCAAGATGGAAAGTATCGTGATCATTTTCAGTCCACTCTTCCATAGGATTAGTAGGAGGACTTAAATAACCACAAACAATGAGCCATAATTTGAAATTTTGGGATTGAAGAAAAACATTCATTCTATTTTTCCAAAATACATAATTTTTGCCATCAAAATGTGGAGGTTGGTCAATAGCATGACCTTCACAAAAGATTGGTCCATAAAAGTTTGCCATGATCTTTTGCTCAAAAGATTTTAAAAAATAGAGCACCTGCTCTGATACCAATTGTTGGCCCAAAATATACTCTAGAGGGGGGGTGAATAGAGTATAGCAAACTTTATGAGATAAAAACAATTTAAAAAATATTTAATTCAAAAAGTCAAATTGAAGATAAATGATCAAGATAATATGAATCACAAGTAAACAATTTAATAAGCAAGTAAATAAAATAAATGCAAGTGATAGAGAGAAAGAGAATCAAACACAAGAATTTTTAACGTGGTTCGATCTCCTTCTACATCCAGGCTTCAAGAGCCCCATCTTGAGGATTTCTCAATCCACTAAGAATCACTCCTTTAAGGAGGAGAAACCTTTACAACTTGTCTTCTTTCAAAGGTGGAAGACAACTCACCCACAAGGATTTTCTCACAACCCTTACAATCTCTCAAGATTCAATAAAGAATAAAATACAATATGAGCCCAAACTAATATCTCTCAAGATTAAGAACTAGTACTGGCTCAGAGAGAGAGAATGATTTTTGAAGAGCTTGAAACACTCAAATAATTGATGAACAATATTGAATTTTAATAGAAAAGTGTTTCAAAATAACTTGGAGTGAATGACTAACTGTCCAAGACTTATATAAATGGTATTTAAAGGCTCTTTTTATCATATAGTTGTTGCGAAGAATAATATAGCCGTTTGGGTTGTAAAAACTAGCCGTTATGATTTGCAGAGCATCATTAGTCGACTAGCACACGAGGATTAGTCGACTAGAGCCTTTAAAAAGCACTTACAAAATAAGTCCGGAGTCGGTTAGTCGACTAGGACAGCTTGAATAGTCGACTAAAGAGTTAAAATCAATAAGTTTTGGAAAACTGGGTTTGTTAGTCGACTAGTAAAAGAGGGGTTAGTCGACTAGCAACTTAAAATCACTATAAACAAATTCTTCGGGCTCGATTAGTCGACTAGAACAAGAGGGGTTAGTCGACTAAGAAACTGTTAGTCGACTTATCACAAGGAATTAGTCGACTAGCTTAAATTTTCACAAAACATGCTTAGTGCCTTGCAGTTAGTCGACTGGTTACAAGGGGTTAGTCGACTAAGGAAGGCCCTAAGGCACTTTTTATGAATTTTAAGCTAGATTTGATTTAATAAGAGTCCAAGGTTTTTTTTGGAAATAATTTTGGTCAAACAAAAATGATTTTTCCAAGTTTGAAATAGGGTCAAGAATTAAAGTTCATTTTTAAGCCAAAATAGTTTTAATCCTATAAGAGAGATTCACAAATTATGAGTCCTAATCAAAAATTACACATGGAATAAAAATAGTCTTGTAATCTTCAACTCTTTATCTTGTGCAAGAAAGGACTTTGATGGCTTTGAGCAAATCTTCAGTTTCCTTTAATCATACAACATGGTCAAGGACAATATTAAATCTTCATGAAAAATGCTCATAACCTGATTCATACAACAAGCAAGAGTATATGCACCAAAGAGATATAATCGAGCAAAATACCAATAGAGATTGATGCAAAACATAATGTTTAATGTTAAGTATAAATGTGCATAATCATTACACAATGTTTGTTATCATCAAAACTCATAAACACTTAAGGATTGACGCCATAGGGCTGGCTAACACATTGGTAAAGGTGAGTAACAGAGTCAGAATTAGGTTTCCAATCAGAATTAGGTTTTCAGTTTCCTGGGAACCTAATTCTGACTCTGTCTCTCAACTTTACCAATGTATTGCCGTCTGAGATGCCTCGGTACTCTCGCGCGCTCTCTTTCTCTCATGCTTTCTTCTCATCTCTCTTCCTTTCCCCTAACTCTTTCTCACTATCTATCCTCTCCTATCTCCACCTTTATCTTCTGATTCTCTCTCTTCTGAGTTCATTTTCTTCTCATTTTGAAGCAGATTCTCTCTCTCTCTCTCTCTCTTGCCTAACGCTCTACCGCCGGAGAATTAATTCAAGCCTCCGTCTCCTCTGATGTAACGCTTTACCGTCGGCGACTTCAAGCCCTCTGTTTCCTTTCCGAAGCAAGTAAACTGAAGTTTCTATTTGTGATTGATTTATCATGTTCTATTTTTCTTCTTTCATGGTTTCTCTTCTCCCCTGAATTTTTTTTTTTTTTTTTTTCAATTTGGAAAGATGGAGGAAGAAAATCTAGGGTTTTGTTTCCTCTGTTTTTTTAATGGGTATAGTTTTCTCTGTTTCTTCCCAGCTTGAAGAAATTAATTTTATCTTCATGTGCTTCTTCCTTAATTGTATTTCTTTTTGTTTGTTTCTTGCACAATTTGTATGCTTGTTCTAAATCTTCTGTTATGGGAAGAAAAATGATATATGGGTCTTTAATGATTTCAACATTTAAAAGGCTATAATCAAGTATTGGTCTTACCAAATCAGACTCCTTTTGAAGGCAAGAATACGATACAATCCTAATATTTGAGAATAGCATAAGGTGTCGTTTTCAAAACTGGAATCTTTCGCACTTAACAACTAGAAACTTTTACCATTGCATCAAATCATAGCCTCAAAATAATATAGACACTAATTAATCAAATTTTTGTTACAACTGATTTAATTAGTGGAGATCAAACCTTTTTTTTTTCTGTGTACATAACGAAGAACATCATATATAAACTCACACACATCTATCAAGAAATGTCATTAGGCTTCAAGTCGCTTGGCTAATGGAGACTATTTCATGTAGGTGCTAATCCTCTTTTGTGGACACTTGAAAAATACTCATGGGTATCAAGGAGCCAACCCCAATTGTAACCTTGTGCAGACTTTACAGTTATATTGCAATTAGCAGTCTTAAGTCTTTTATTGTGTGTGTGTGTATATATTAGGCCAGGCAATACCACCAAGTCAAAAGTTATGATTGGATGGGAAATGCAAGTGGATTAATTCAGTGTGATCCCAATAATAAAATGACTGGTTTAAGAATTAGACAATAATTTAGAAAGTTTAAGTTGATGTGAATCTTTCGAGGTATCATATACTCCAGCTAAGTAGTGATTAGACCCTTTTGAAAGGTTTAAAAGCAGCCTCCATCAGAGTGTAAGAATTGAATTAGAAAGAATGTATAGTTAGTTTAAG
>JAESVK010001186.1:447233-468492 GCA_017140935.1 Hamamelis virginiana
AGTGTAAGAATTGAATTAGAAAGAATGTATAGTTAGTTTAAGAATATTTAGAAAATAATTTAGGATGTTTAAGCTGATGTGAATATTTATGGGTTATTATATATATATATATATATATATACACTCCAGCTATATAAGTAGTAATTAATCCCTTTTGAATGGTCTAATAGCAACCTCAGAATTTGTGATGCTGACGATATAGCTAAATTGATATATTGATTAATGTCTGATGGTCAACATCCAATGTGATCAAGAAGCAATAATTTATATATATACTCCAGCTATATAAGTAGTAATTAATCCCTTTTGAATGGTCTAATAGCAACCTCAGAATTTGTGATGCTGACCATATAGCTAAATTGATATATTGATTAAGGTCTGATGGTCAACATCCAATGTGATCAAGAAGCAATAATTAATAGATTATTATAAGGATGATCCAGTCCCATACGCTTTTGAAATAATTCAAAATAAATTAATAAAAGGAATAAAAGTTGGTGAGTAACCATGGCTGGGCCTAACTTTCTCCAAAATTCCCTTCTAGAAAAATTCATAAAGAACATTATTTGCCAAATTTATGAAAGAGAGATGAAATTTTCAACTCATGAGTTTTAACTACTTCAATTGGAAATTTGTATTATGGCACCCACTCTAAATCCAAATTCATTTGAAAGCTTTGGGGAGGGGACACCACAATGCGGGAATTCTCACCAAAAATAAGAATCGAACCCACGATCTCTTAAATGAAAGTCATGGGTCCTTACCAACTTGGCTAACCCAAGTTGGTTGACTATCCATTTGACGCGGCTTAATTATCATTTTTTCTTTTTGTGAAAATTCTTTATATTATAGTACTCCGTATTAAGTAAAGGAATGGTTTATATTCTTGGATTCTAAATAATATGTCCACATTTGGAAGCTTTCTCTAAGCTACGGTTTTCAACTTTGTTTTCATTCTTTTTTTCTTTGAATGCTTTCTCTATGCTAAAGGTAATTTCTTTTACTTTTGTCATAATTAGTTTCAACTTTGTTTTTATTTTTTATTTCTATAGTAGATAAGATGAATTAAGATGAAGAAGAAGGAAACCTGATTGTGTTTGGCTGCGTTTTGAAGTTAGCTACTCCACCGTCATCAAGGTGGAACTTATTCAGTGGGTTTTTTTTCTCTTTTTTTTTTTTCTTTTTTTTTTTTTTTTTTTTTTTTTGGGGGTGGGGGGGGGGGGGGGGGGCCGGGGAGTTCGCTTAAACAATTTTATTCTGAATGTTGATTTATGTTTTCCTTTTCAATTTTTATTTGAGGGTTTCTTGGATTCTAATTATCTTTACATTTGAATGTCTAAGCTCAAAGGTGTTTCTTTTACTTCTTTCACTATCAGTTTCATCTTTATTTTCAATTTTTTCTTTTTTTTTTTTTTTTTTTTTTTTTTTTTTTTTTTTGCAACAGATAGAGAGAAAGAGAAAAAGAAGGAAACCTGGTTGCATTTTGAACTTATTTTTATATTTTTTTAGGATAAACTCCTGTCCATTGCATTTTAGCACACTTGTTGAGGTTGAGTTTTTTGGACTTCAATACTCCATTAAATTAACTTACTGTACTAAAATACTCCATTAAATTGACTTACTGTACTTCAATACAGTAACTATTATTATTTTATTTTTTTTTGGGGTCACTGATTTCATTTTTCATATTTTTTAGCTTAGTGAGGCATTTTGTTCCTTTATTGTTGGATATCAACATTAGCGTTTCAAGATTTGGCTGTTATCAGTTTCAGTCATCAGAAATTTTTTTTTTTTTTTTTTTTGTGTGAATTAATTGTAGATCTAAATGTTCATAATATTTGCAGCCCAATATGCTGGTTGTTTAGATGGAGAAATTCGCTTCACCACAGCCAGGTAATTTACCACAATAATTACTTTTTTGCTTGGGTTTAGCTCTTAATTTTGTGCCCTTATTTATTTGCAATGTTGAGAAGAGTCAAGGTGCATATTTCAGATTACTTTTATTGGATTTTGGGACTTTTATTGCTAGCGTAAACTGAATAGCCCTTTAGAATTGTATAATTGGTTCTTTTCAGATTTTACTCGAGTGTTCCTGAGATCTAGAGGGTTGAATATGACATCTGATGAGCCAACAGTCTTGTAGTTTAGATTTTTCTTTTGAATGAAAGAGACGTACTCTTGGTTTAGATATTGTTGTGCGATGAAGCACATTGAACATGCCCTACTTTGCATGAAATGAACAAGTGTATGGTATTCAAAAGTAGTATATTATTGCCATATGATCATCAGAAAGGCTTAGTTTGTTTTGTGTCATTACTCGTTTTGCAAATATGTTAATGGCAATCACTCTTCTTGTGGTAGATAGATTGTGTAATAGCTAAGCACATGGGTTCTATAATGCCATACATTTTGCTCTGTTCATTTCATATATTCTTGAGCTTTACTAATTCAAAAATTATGCATTTATTCAAATGTCATAAAGTTTGTTCTCTATGGATGCGAAGGAGCCTATTGCTTCTGCCAAGGTTGTTTCTCTCGCTCCATGTCCTATTTATGTATGCACTGATTAAATTGTACTGTGATGTATTTTAGAGAAGTTGAAATATAATTATTTCATAACTATTTTGGGGTTGATTTTAGGTTGTTTCTTATCTGTTTTATTTACGATGAAAAAAAAAAATCATATTTTGATGGGCAAATTGCCCAGACCCATTAGTTTGGGAGATTTAGCGATTTAATTAACAAATTGCCCAGATCTTATTGCGCAGTTGATTAATTTTGTGTTGGGCAATATATGCTCGCATTTTAGAATATCTATTTTTTTTTTCGATTCTTTATAAAAAGGCTTGGAGAATTGGCCGTATTTTTCAATCGTCATAATATTTCAATTTGCTTTTTACTCTCGTCTTGCTCTTTGTCTTCGATATCTTGATCTCTTTGGTTTCTTGATCTGTTCTGTGATATGTATGTTTTATTTATACATTTTTTTCATCAATTTCTTGATTTTTACTTAGCATGGTTGCAGGAAGGAGTTTCCAAAGGTGTACAAAGAGAAGCACCCTAACTACAAACCCATCTTCATTGTAAATCTTCTAATTTCATCAAATCTGCAAATTTATTTATTGTTTGTTTTCACGAATTTAAGTTTTTGTGAATAATTTTAAGATATATGGCTTCAAGCCTTCAAATTCACCATAAGCATCAAGCATTGTCACATGTCAAAATTGCACTGGCTTAAGATGAAGAAAAGAAAGTGAAACTGTGATGTGGCTCATTTACTATTAAAACAGTCCTCTTTTTAACACATGCAAAGCTCATTTTTATCTGATCGCCATTGATTAGGCTTTTCATGTTAATGATATAGCTCTATGTTGCAAATGTAGGTACGTTGTTGGTTATGAAGAAGATCTCTCAAGCACACAAATGATAATAGATAGTGTGAACCCGAAGCACCATGACTTAAAAAAGTACTGGGAGAGCTTTCCCAGACTAAATAGAAGTAGCAGTAGCCAGAGCCAAATACTGAGAAAGACGATAAAAGACTACATTTCCTTGTAATCATGTTATGATCGAGGTTGAGGTTCTCAAAACTGCCCTCCTCTTGTAATATCTTCATGCCAATACTCTAGCTGTATTTCAGACTGGATTGTATCTGGTATGTGTAAATTGCTCAAAATCATTCCCTTAAAATGACTTGAAGGTGGTGTTAATACTTGACATATATACATGGTCCAGACATCTAACCATTTTCAAGTTGGTTTCTCGAAATAGCTGTTTCAAGTTGGTCATATGCACTAGGGAGAACAAAAAGGGAGAACGAATTGAATTTATCTTTTTGAAATTATAAATTTAAAATTTTTATAATAATTAATATATTGATAATTTAATGATATAATTAAGTTATTGTAATCAATATGCTACATTTATTCACTTAAATCAAGTCTTAAAAAAATCATTAATTCCACAGGGCATGTGCCTTGCACGTGCTCCCTCCACTAGTATATACCTTATAATTAATAAAAATACCTACGTGCACATACTACTCCTGCATCTTAACTTGTGTGAATGCACCGGCCAACAAATTAAATTGTAATTAAGTGAATCTTACCCTAAAATTATAGCGATAATGAAGGTAACAGCAGGAACGGCATTCATAATAGCAGACATGTATGTTGCTGATGTGAATTGCATCCCCATGAAGCTTAAGTTCTGATCAAGCACGTACTGTCCTAATAATCAGGTATATATATACAAATTAATATCAGATATCATGCCTCTTACTGTAGAAGAATAAAATTCAATTTATCTCAAATCTTTTAAATAAAAAGCTTCATATACCTGTATTTGGCCTTCCAGCTACAAGCTAGCTAGCTTAGACTATTAGGTTGAAAACTTAACACTTACAAATGAAGGATGCGTATTACAAGGCAGAGATAATATAGTAAATTTTTTTTTTTTTAATTTTATGTTTCTTGCAGTGGATAGTCTTTAACTTTGTGAGCTCAATGCATGTAGAATAAATATTGAGATATATGTTTCGCTTATACATATCATACATTTCAAAAATCACATTTATTTAACGGCCAATTTTTCAAAATACATGTTCCATATTAGATTTTGTAACCCGGTCACATGCATTTCAAACCATAGATAAGAAAATTGTGTCAATTAGTTCCATGATTACTCCAGAAAAGCCATCATCATTATCTTTAAGAAGAAAATTGAGATGGTCATCTTTGGCCTTGTCTTCCTGTAAAAATAATTAAACCACAAAAGATTATTTCCATTTCCATCAAATGCCTATAATGACTATTCATTTATATATTATTATCTACACCGTGCAGCATCAGTACCGTTAATTATGTCACCTTGTTATTGTGCTCTAAGATCTTATTACAGTCAGTCAATGCGAAGGAAAGGAAAGTGGTTGAAAAATTAAGCAAAAGAATGTTCAAGAAGCGATTCTATTTGTGAGTATTTTTTAATACTTTTCTTTCTTTTTCCTTGTACTTTCTAACATCCAAACAGAACATTATAAGTATTCGATCAAAGGGAGCATGAGTTGATTACCTTCACAGCTTGTTTGGATTGAGAGAGTTGGAGAGAAGAGAAGAGAAACTTATCAAGTTTCTCTCGTTTGGATTGAGAGCTAGAGTTGGAGGGCAATATTGGAATTTATACCTTAAAATCTTCTCTTCTTTTCTCTTATCTTATGAAGGCTATCCAAACAGGGTGGAGAGAAAGTCATTTAACTTTCTCTCCTCTCAATCCAAACAAGGTGGAGAGAAAGTCATTTAACTTTCTCTTCTCTTCTCTTCTCTCCAACTCTCTCAATACAAACATAGTGTAAAAGAAAAATGGTTGAATTAGCATGCTAAATAAGTTCATAAAAATAATTATAAATACTTTTTGTATTCTTTCTGTGCATGCAGGGGCGGAGCTAGGATTTTGTCCATGTGGGGGCAATTTTTTTTTTGGTTGGCCAAATGATACAAACTAATCTCTTATACCTTAAATATCCTCTAATATTGATTATGCATTTTTTATATGCTGGAATATGAAGTATCTTTCCCCTAAAAATGGAAATACATACCATTAGACTCACAAGTCATTTGCTAGGTAGGGTCACTAACTCATCAATAAAATCAAATTTAATCTTATAAAATTTATAAACTACATATATCTTACCATACTATTTACAGTAAAGAAATTATTAAAGAAGTAAAGAAATTATTAAAGAAGAGACACTCAAAGACCTTATCCCATAGTGATCAAAACACCTATACAATTAAAATTTTTTACTTTTTAACATTATATTAGAACTTTTTAAAATTTTGGCTAGAGTAATTTCAAAGTTTTCTAACATATAATATAGTGGGGGCAATTTTTAAAAGTTTGTAATTTTTTAAAATTTTGAATAAATCTCAAAAAAATTTAAAATTTGTATGGGGGCAGGTGCCCCCACTGCCCCCATGCTAAATCCGCCACTGTGTGCATGCAATCTTGAAATATGGCCCATAAGCTGCATGCATGTACGGATTAGTAAAAGGAAAATATTGTAAAAAATTATTGCAAAAGTGTATTCCAAATCCTATATATATATATTTGAGATACATAGCATTACTGTTAATAAAAATGATTAAAATATATCGACCTTTCAAAAACCAGGGCGAAAGGAGGAATAGTACAGCAACAACATTACGATACACAATGAGCACGTAACGGCTCGATCATTCCACAATTGAGAGTAGCCATGGTGATAAAATATGTTCCAGCACTACCAAATCGCATGGCTACCAAGAACAATTAAGGTTTTGCCCTATTGAACAAATCACATAACTTCCCAAATGGCATTGTTTGATCCCCCATATCTGTGTGTGCATGTGTGTATGTTTGACAAGAAAATCTGTGTGAATGAGAGGATCTATATATAGAAGTTCTAGTAAGGACTTCTTATAATTAAACAATAACGTGCACTAAGATATTCTTACTAGACAATGACCACCATTAATTTTCCAAAGTTTGTAGTTTATCCAAAGATAAAAAAGGTAGGTTAAGGGAGATTTGCTTTTTGTTTTTTTTTTTTACCGTTCTATTCTTGGTGAAATGGGGAGTGAGAAGCACCAGATGCAACCAACTGGGTTTAGTGCTGTGTGATGTGAATTGAATTGACAGACTAGCTAGCAATTAATGTTTTTGCTAATTAGTCCCAAAAGCAAATAATATTGGTTCAATCAATAGTTGCGAGTCGGCAAAATCGAGACAGGAGAGTACATAAAATTAAGAGCTGAGTTACACGTCCCGTCTCAATTCCAGTCCAAATTCTCTTTTTTTTTTTTTTTTTTTTTTCAGTGTTTACAAGATTTGTACTATATTTGGAATATTTTTACCCTGTTTCTTTTATTTTTACTTTCCTTCTATTTTCATCGTCCTTACAAGTTTAGACAGTAAATTTTTGTGATGGGCAAAGGAGATATATCGACTATATATACCAATAGTGCCTCACTGGAGTACCATGCCCAATATATATTCTCATATCCTGCAGCAAGAATGCTCCTAGCTAATCAACGTCCATACATATTTATTCAAGTTGCCCGTTAATTCTGTTTGTAAAGTTTTTTGGTGGTTGTACCATAGATCTGAATTTGAGTTCCGTTTTCATTAGGGTGAGGAGAGTTTAAGGTAAAAGAGAAGGCTAGCTCCTATTGTACGTGTAGCTCATAAGCGCAATGAGCTTCTTGACAAAAATTTAAAAAAATAATAAATAAATAAAAATGTCCATATTTTTTAAGTTTTTGAAAATTAATTCTAGGAGAGCTTAAGAACATATTGAACTATCAAAACCTAAAAATTATAAATTCTAGGAATTATATGTTCTGCCACTTGAGAATTCTTAAAATTTGAACTTCTAGGCAAAAGAACAGGAACTTAGTAGCTAGACTTTCCCTAAATGCTGTCAATAATAAATTTAGAGTCTCCCTTAATATGAATCCGTTCAATTTCCATCGTTCCGATGATTATCCTTACTAACTCGAATCAAAGATGCAAATTAATTAAGTAATATTGTTCAGCTCCGATCCAATATTTGAACTCGAGTCTAAACCCTAGTGACAAAAACAATCTTCTCCATTATCAAAAAATTATTCTATGAGTTAGATATATATACTAAGAGTATGTTCAATGAAGGTGCAATATTATAAGGTGTCATTGCCAAATTTTGGCATTGGCATCCAAATAACTTGCTCTGATGAGGTGCTATTTGAAGTGCCAAATTTTGGCAATCAAATGACACTTGCTATTTATGCCAACTCACCATTTCTTTAAAAAAAAAAAAGAGAAATGCCAAAATTTAGCATTAATGCATTGGAGCACATAGATGTCATTTTCTGTCATTTGGGGTGCAAAATTTTAACTTTAGCATTTCAAATAGCATGAATGCATTAGAGATGCTCTAAGTCAGATATATAAGTGGCATCACATGCTATTACGTGAAGAATTCTTTTGTATTTTTGGTATGGCGGTAAGAGTATCCTAGATCAGCTTGCACACACTAGACTAAATCTTATTTTCGGTCCCGTCAAAGGTAAGCTATCCATATCAGGATTAGAGAATTCGTGAGTAAATTCTTATGACCTAATCTCGAGAAATTGCTAAAATTCAAATCTAAAATGTCCGAGTTGACAGGTCACTCAGATATAGCCTGAGCCTGGACAACCCTTGAGATTATGTGAAGAATCCTATATCTCTACCCGAGCGCACATGTCCGACGACATAGCGTATAGTTTTCATATATTTTTCTTTTGACCTGTGCCGCCGTGCGCCGCCCATAGCTGGCATATTGTAAATTGATGCTTTTGAGTAGGAAGGAATACATCAATTCAATCTATTCATCCATGTATATACATATAATTAGGCAGGTCCAGTACATTTCGTGGATTAGTTAATAATTAAGGAAAGAGCTGCGTGGATTAGCCACTAACAAGGGCCAAAAGTGCACAGAGAAATTATAATCATTCATATTCTTTCTTTCTCTATGGTGACATATATTAAAAGCACTTTTGATAAGATCGAACTAATTAACTAAAGCTGAGTATTACGTGCTTCCTTGATTGGCTTCCAAATTCAAAAGTGGAAGCTGATCGATCTGGATCTGTTTCTATTAGAAAATTAATTAATTTTATGCATAGATTCGATGAACCATATTGAACATTAGGTATGCCATATTGAGGATTAGATGCACCCAATTATATATAAGTCTGCAGCCTGCACACAGCTGCAATCTTTTAATTAAACTAAACACAAAGCTCACACAGCAGCCTGTTAGCTAGCTAGATTGCCTGTTGGATTACAAAAGATTTTGCCAGAATATTCTTGTGTTCTATCAGATTTTTTGCTTTTTTAGGATTTTATTTGATTTTGTGAAAGCTTTATGCTATAACAATTGTTTAACGGTCTGTATTTTGAAAATTGCATGTTGGATCACTGTAATTTTTGGCAGACGTGCATGTCATACATAAGAAGATTATCTAATCCAACGGTTAGTTTTTCAAAATTAATACACAACTTCATGGTGAGTGATCTTTAAATTAAGCTGAAGTATATATATTTAATGATCGATTAAAGTATGAATATTTAAAGAACATATATAGAGGAAAATTTATCAAACTTATTGTGGTATTAAAGTGTCTAGCTAGCTTCCAATGGAAGATAGAGATGAATGAATATTTAAAGAATATAGAAGAAAATTTATCAAACTCATTATGGTATTAGATGGAGAGACTTCCTTGTGGAAGGGGGAGATGAATGTCTAAATTATATATTCACTAGTGGAGCACTAGCGAGTAATCCAAGCTTGTTTTAATTAATTTGTGTAGCTCTTTTTGTAAGAAAATTCCACCCATCAATGCCTTTTTTTTCTTTTGCTTTAATTTTGATGTGAAGTGATCGAGATTCCCCAGCAAAAAGTTCTCTCTCTAGTTTTCAATTGCTCATATCATTCCAAAATGAATAAGGCTGGTAGTGTGTTGCTTCGAATTAGAGATCTCGCCCGTGAAGTAAATCATCAGATGCCTAGCTATTCAAGTGCAAAAATAGAATTCAAGAAAAGAAATATTAGAAGGCCATTTAATTTCTCTCTTCTAATTAAGGATGAGAATTCCACCGCCCGTAGCTTGTAGTTGCCAATTCAAGCACCTCAAGTTTCTTCGTTGGCAGAAATTCTAAATTTCGTCAATGAAATGCCTGCATGCATTGCACTTCGATCTTGTTTTTAAAGAGGTCATTTCAGTGATTGTTGTTTTAAACTTCATGGTTTTAATTAAACTATACAAGGATATCCACCACGTCCTACAACACCACCAGCCTAGGCCCATATATATATATATATAGTACTGCTGAGATATATACCCCCTAAATCCTGATGGTACTATTTCATCAAGTGGTTCACGATTAACACCACAGCATTAATATCAACAAATTATTTCTCTTAGAGGCAACTCACAATCAAGTGCCTCCTATGCCGGTAAGTCTTGTTACAAAAAATGTCACTGTTATGAGAAAAACTGTAAAAAAATAAATAAATAAATAAAAATTGTGATTGGATCGATCAATGTAATTTTTGGCATGCATGAATGCATGATGTGTATAAACAGAACATGTAATCCAACGATTGAACTCTTAAAATATCTATCCCTTATCACCGTGATTTTTAGCATGTGTGTCTTCCATAAGAAGGGTATCTAATAGTTTTTAAAATATGTATCTCACAATTATCTATTAGCTTCATACTTAAAATAAGCATATGTTGACAGGATTGGGACTAAATAGTCGAAATGATTCCATAAGCATAAGCATGGGATTGATAGGTAACTATGGAAAACATATTTTGAAAAACTGGCTTGTTTGATTAAATAGGTACTACTCTTCCTTATGTCATACATGTCAAAAATCACAATGATCCAAAAGTCAGTTTCTCAAAAGTGTCACTGAAAAAACTATAACGAGTTTAACAGTCATAATTGTACACAATTGTTGTAATTTGAGATACAATAACTGTAATTCTAAATTTTTAACATTCATACAATAAATACATATATATATATATATATATGAATGAGAAATGATGCATTGGGGTCCAGACCGTAAGAGGAAAAAAGGGTCCACTATTAATCTTATTGTCCATTTCAACAAAAGAGATCCAAATGCCTACATTAATTCAACTTTTTGCACACAAAAAGAGGATAAAAAATTGGCTAGCTTTTTTTTACTTTTCCTCCCCTTCCTTCTGTTCCTTCTCTTCTCTTCTCCCTCTCCCCCCTTTCTCTCTCTCCCCCATGTTCTCTCCTAGAGATGTCAACGGGGCGGGGCGGGGCGGGTTTTTGCTTTCCCAATTCCGTCCCGTGAATAAAAATCATTTCCCAAACCCGTCCCAATCCCAACTATAAATGGGACGGGGCGGGATGAGAATTATGCGGGACGGGGCGGGTTTTCCCATCGGGTTTGAAAAATAATTAAAATATTTTTTAAACTTCAATTTTATTTTATTTTGGAATGAATCCTAACCATAATCTCAACAAATTTTGATTTTTATCTTAAATTATAACTATTAGTAGTTAAAATATATATTTATACACACTAACTTAGTGAAAAGAATAGAAAAAAATAGAGTTGATAAAAATCTTAAAACACTAAATATTGTAAATAAATAGAAAAGATTTTAGTATAATGATATATGCATAGATATTCGGGGCGGGGCGGGTTGGAGAAGCCATATCCCATTCCCGTCCCAAACCCTATAGGGTTTTTAATTTTTTTCCCAAACCCTATAGGGTTTTCAAAACTATTTCCCAAACCCTTCCCAATAGAGGCGGGGCGGGGCGGGTTACCCTTTTAACCCATCCCATTGACATCCCTATTCTCTCCCTCTATTACCCATGTCGCCCGACATCATCTCCAGCGATGACGGCGACTGCACCTATGCTGCAGTGGAATATTGAAGACAAGCTCTATTATAACCTGTATTTTTATAATCATATTTTATATATATATATATATATAATTACAGTTTTTCCATTAGGCATATAAAATGGTTAAAAATTCATTCTTCCTAACTTCTTCACTTCGGCAGAGAGAAGGAGAGGCCGAGAGAGAGACGGCAGGAAAAAGAGGAGAAAGAATAAAGGGAGGTCATCGGAGCTTGCCGGAGTTGGTTACCGGGGTTCGTGCATCATCATGAAGGTAAGTTCTCGCTATCTTTCATTTCACTTCCTTACTTGTATATGAGTTATTTTCGGATTTGAGTAAGCTCGGAGTTGGGTTTGGATGCTAAGTTGTGTATTTGATGTTTTGAAGGTGGATTTGTGGGTGGATTTATAGTTTGGTAGATGATTTAGAGGAGTTTTAAAGTGGGCCATCTTCAAGAACCTGTCCACCACCACAAAAATGGAGTCTACCCCACGCTGAGTGCAAGGTAAACCTAACACAAAGTCCATGCTCACATCCTGCCATGGTTGGGTAGGCACCGATAGTGGTAAGTACAAACCCGCATTAGACGCTGTACCTTTAGAAATCTGGCAAACCGGACAGCGATCCACAAATCTCACAATTTCCTTCCGCATGAAAAGCCAATAATAAGAACCCATAACTAGCTGTAAGATCTTGTCTCTGCCCATATGGCCTTCATTGTGCAATTCAGTTATAATCTTCAAGCGCAGGCTACACTCAGGCACACACAACAAAAGTCCCTTAAAAAGGAACCCATCATGAACTATATAATCATGGCGGCCACCTACCTCAACATCAACCAGAATAGGGGCAAAATATAGATCAGTAGTAAGTAAATCACAAAAACAATAAAAGTCCGATACCTGTGTCCGCATAGCAGTTAACAACGTAACTTGTCGGCTAAGTGCATCAGCCACTTTATTTAAAGCACTTGACTTGTGCTTGATAACAAAATTAAACTGTTGCAAATATCCCGCCCACACTGCATGCTTGGATGAGAGTTTGTCCTGACTGTTAATATGTTTCAAAGCATCATGGTCCAAATACAAAATGAATTCATTGTAGGCCAAGTAAGAACTCCAATGCTTCAAAGCCTGCACAATGGCAAAGAACTCCACATCGTAGGTGCTATAATTGAGCTTCGACCCATTTACTAAAGAACTCCACTAGTCTTCCCTTTTGGCTCAACACTGCTCCAATGCCCACTTTTGACGCATCACTATGCAACTCAAATGGTAAGGAAAAATCTGGTAGTATAAGAATTGGGGCTGAAGTAAGTTTCTGCTTGACATTATTAAAGGCTTCTGTCGCAGCCTCTGTCCACATAAACCGTCCAACCTTCATGCAGTCTGTTACTGGTGCTATAATGGTACTGAAGTTCAGAACGAAACACCTATAAAAGGACGCCAAGCCATGAAAACTACGGACTTCATGTATATTAGTAGGCACAGGCCACTGTCTGATCGCCTCCACCTTGGACTCATCAACTGAAATTCCATCCTTGGAAACAACATATCCAAGGAATAACACCTTGTCCGTCATAAATGAGCATTTGTGGACAGTAGCAATTAATTTCTCTCTCTGCAGAACTTCCAAAAACTTGTTTTATGTGCTCAAGATGCAATATTGGATTAGCACTATAAATCAGGATATCATCAAAATAAACAACTACAAATTTTCCAATAAAAGGACGAAAAATCTGGTTCATCACACGCATATAAGTGCTATGGGCGTTTGAGAATCCAAACGACATGACCAACTATTCATACAGCCCCTCATGAATCTTGAAGGCAGTCTTCCTTTCATCCCCTTCCCGAATCCGAATGTGATGATAATTTTTTACTTACCGTGCCTTGTACGAGTCACCTTCAATTGCTGCCACCATGCAGCCGCCCTACTACGAAAACGCGTAGCCACAAGTGAAACCCTCATATGGAGTACCTCCTAAAAATCCAGAACCTCTTACACAGCGCACAATCAACCCAATAACTCCTCTGGTTACACTATTCCAAAAAATTATGGGATATCGATTTTTAACCCATTCTCCCATCGCCGATTATCTGGTTGTACTTGAGGGGTATTGTCAAAACGTCTCCTTTCGCTACTCCTTACGGATTCAGCATAAAGATTTCCATACTCATCGTCCAGATCCTCCTCAACCACAAAGAGTAGAGGGGGAGTTCAACTTCTACGACGCTGCCCGAAATGCATTTCAGCCATTTCAGCCCGCATCGCTTCCATCTGTTGCCATAGCTGGGCCACGTTATCTCGTTCGTACACGTCATCCAGAGGGACATTATGACCGTCACCACGACCCGTTCTCAAACACGGCATGGTATAGGAATGACCTTTAGCTCTGATACCAACTGATGCAGCGGAATATTAAAGACAAGCTCACCAACAACGAACAACCTTCCAAATCCCTGTTGACGTGCCACAAAGACAGTGCCAGGAAAATAGGCAACCAAGTACTCGATCTTCACAAATAAAGAAACTTAGGAAAAAGAGTGAAAACTCTCAATTAAATTTTTATTAATTCATAAACTGTTTTGCCAAGACGGCTACAATTATATTTATACTAAAACAAAGCTTAGAAACCCTAATACTGCTGAAATAGGGAAAAACTGAAATAAAATGAAATTTGCCAAAAATGGAAATATGCGAAATAAAGATAAAATATGCAAATATATTCCCTAAGGATCGCTACGGAATCAAAGGTTCGTCAAACGGACTTTTGTAGGAAAAGTAATTAGTAGGCGAAGTCTTTCCATAAATAGCAAAATTACTAAATCGAAGGCCTAAACGAAAGAATTTTCCCAAAAAGCAGCGTACGTCATGGCGTTAGCGGTAAGTCTTGCTTGTCTCGCTGTTCCCATTTAGACTACCAATTTTCGTGCAATTCCGTCACCGACGACTTTCGATCCTACTAGTCTGTTTTCTAATTTTATCCCAAAATCGCCCCGAGCCCCAACTCTGTTTGGGCCCATTTTTCCTGTCCAGCTGATCCATAAAGTCTTGAACCAAAAGCCTAACCCGATCTGCATCAACCTGCAATTTCTCTCTTATGTCAGGAGGTAAATATTCTCCATCCATTGAGAGAAGACGTCGTAAACAGTAGAACCCACACCTTCACCCGTCGACGCTGTCGGTAAGACCACTCTCTGATGACGAGTGTAACCATAAGTGCAGACAGAGCAGCATCATTCCCTGCCTTATCACTCCAACATCTCTCTCTTTCTCTCTCTCTCTCTAAATCTTTCTTCCTTCTTCTCAACTTCGCCAGCGCCGACGATAAGAGCACTACTCGACGACAAGAGACACTAATCACCTTTCTCTTTTGGGAAAATTATCCAAACCCCCTTAGATATTGAATTTCATACCAGTAGGCCCAGAACACTATAATGTTTACTCATAACCCCCTCCAGGATTTTCTAAAGTCAACTTTAATTATTTAATGACAGATTTACCCTTTTATTGTTTTTATGGAGAGTTTTATTACCTTTTAAATAGTGTAACTGTTTTTCTGACATTATGGTAAGTTTTTGAGATTTAATTCAATTCAAATTTTGATTTTTAATTGTGATATATCCGTTTATTTCTTTAAACAAATAAGTAAATTTACCTATTTATATAAACTAGAAATAAATAAATGTATTTGGAAGTAAGTAAATTTACCTATATTTATTAACTAGAAATAAGTAAACTTATTTGGAAATAAGTAGATTTACCTATTTATAAGTCTTTAAACAAATAAGTAAATTTACCGATATATAAACTAAAAATAATAAATGTATTTGAAAATAAGTAAATTTACCTATATATATTGACTCGAAATAAGTAAACTTATTTTGAAATAATTAAATTTACCTATTTATATGTCTTTAAATAAATAAGTAAATTTACCTATAAATATAATATAGAAAGAATAGAATATTAATTTTATTTCGCTTTTCTCTTTCACAAGGTATGATTTCCAACTATTTCTCATCTTTTTTTTTTTTATACTTTTTTGTGAAATATGTTTTAGTTCTCATTTACATTCTCATTTTTTGACTTTTGATAGCAGACTCACACGTTGCAAACATGAATTTATATGTCTTCAAACAAACAAGTAAATTTACTTATTTATATAAACTAGAAATAAATAAACGTATTTGGAAGTAAGTAAATTTACCTATATTTATTAACTAGAAATAAGTAAACTTATTTGGAAATAAGTAAATTTACCTATTTATATGTCTTTAAACAAATAAGTAAATTTACCTATATATATAAACTAAAAATAAATAAACGTATTTTGAAATAAGTAAATTTACCTATATATATTAACTAGAAATAAGTAAACTTATTTGTAAATAATTAAATTTACCTATTTATATATATTTAAATAAATAAGTAAATTTATCTATAAATATAATCTAGAAAGAAAAGTAATTTTACTTATTTGGCATGTTGCAATGTGCTTCTTTCACTGAGGCATTTCATCGAACATCTTAGGTGCTATTTCGGGGTTATAGAGGATTAGTATCTACAAGGTAAGCACGTAGAACAAGTCAGTAGCATTTATGCATATGGGTCCCAAACAACAATAGTCTACTGCTGCTCCACTGCTCGTGATTAAATTGAGAACTGAGATTTGGTGGGGTTGCAAAGCAGCGAAGTAAATAGAACCGTCCATTTTGACACATTTATTTTAGGAGATTTATCGTCGACTGCATTTTTTTCCCGCCCCGAGGATTTCTCACTAACTTTTCCACTCTCTGTCGAGGTCGGAGACCACTTCTTGAAGCTGTAGAAATGTGCTTCTACACAACTCTCGTAATAGGGATATGATCCCTTCTCTGTCGCCTAGAAATTCGGCTGGAGTACTTTATTCTAACCATATTCATCCCAAATTGAAAAAGGTAAAAAATTTGTATTTCTAGTAATTAATTGAGGGTATATATGTCAGATCATATTAGATAGGTAAATATAAAATTTTGACTTTTTGGGAAGGGGTTTTGGGTCTACTACCACTACACCAGGGGGTTTTGGGTTATATCCCCTTCTCTTTTTTTCTTGCCTTAGATGCCGACGAGACCCCTAATTTTTATTTTTAATTTTTTTGGTTAAAAAAAAAAAAGGAAAGAGACTTGTAAAATCTAACATGAAAACAAACTAAAATTCAATTTTATTTTTCTCCTGCAACCTAGTTTTCCTTCTTGCTTTTCTCAGTATTCAAAAATGGAGACCATAGAACTGTAGGGGGGAGAGAGAGATTCGATGGAGTTTGTTTGGGGTTCTGCGGTTTCTGAGAGAGAGCGAGGTAGAGAGAGAGAGTGGGCAGGTAGAGGTGTGGAAATGGGAGGTGCGGTCATTCGCCGGAGATGGTGCTGGCTAGCATGAACAGGAGAGGGAGAGAGAACAAGGGGAGAGAGATTTGTAATTTTGTTTTATACCAAAATCACTGGCTCTTTGTTCTGCTATAAGTACTCGTTTACATTACCTTTTTTTTAAATCACTTTTGGAGCTTAAGGGATTGTTTGGAAAAACCCTAAAACCGACTTGTTGAGAATAGTAGGGCCAGTTTTCCTTATTTAATTGTTTGGTAATCTCAACTTGTTGAGACGTTCAATTGCTAATTGAATGTGGGCAGAACAACCACCTTGCATAAATCTATGCTTTATAGTACAATGTTATTATTTAATCTTTGATGTTTTACGATATTAACTGAATTTTGGCGGATTGATATTTATTAAGAACATTCCTCAATTTTCTTCAAATCAGTGGGTTATATCATATATTTATATATGCATGTGATGTGTGTTTGTATAAACTGTACAGTGATAATATAAACCAAACAAAATCAAAATAAGAACCAGGTTTAAACCTAATTTTAGACAAACATGTTACAAATTGAAACTGGTTCAACCTTAAAACTGTTTTGTCTATCAAGATTATTATAAACAAGTTTGGATCGGTTTTGTAATTTACCAAATAGGCCCTAAAATTTGACTTAATTTAAGAGATACAATGATAATCACTTTTGGACAACTCCAGAGATGATAGAATGGATGGAAAAATTTGCATATGAAAAGTAATTTTGGCAAAAGCTGGGGAGCTCAAAATTCTGCTACAATCACTTCTAATATGAAAATTTTGATATGTGAAAATATGGTTTGAAGATAACTTTAAAGAGATAGGTTAAGAAATAGTTCTCCAAAAGTGATTTTAAGAAAAGTTAATGCAAACGGACCCTAAATAAGTGGAAATCCCCCTCAACAGCAAATGTTTCGTTACTCCTTATGAAAATATTGATCCTTTGCTTGTTTGTTGTATTGACTTCAAAATTATTTTAGTGGAATTATCCTTGCGGACGAAGAGTTAAAAAAATTCTAGTCTTGTTACGGGGAGGATGATTAGTGTTTCTGTAGATTGTTTGGAAGGAAAGAAAGTATGATTTCTAATTAAATTTTTTTATCATACTGTAGAAAGAAAACCCCATGATTACGCAGCTGAAATCATATCCTAATATCAACTTTTCAAACAAAAGATAAAAATTAAAAAATAAAAGTAAAAGGAAAGATTAATGTCCAATTATATATTTATAGCATGGAGGTTGATGGATACATTGAAAAGTTGAAAAGCTACACATCACCCTCACAATAATAAAAGAAATGAAATAAAATAAAACACGTACATGACCATTATTTATGACCCTAGGTCCACCAGAAATGATCAATGTCAGCATATGTTTAATAAGTTTTTGTAACCATGAAGCTCATAAATAATTGTGAAATGTATATTTTAAAAAATATGATCATTAGATTTGATACTATATTTACGCATGTCATGTCTGCCAAAAATCACAATGATTCAACGGTCTGTTTTTCGAAAATATCATTAAGAAAAACTGTAACAGTTTTCAACGATCATAGTTTTTCATAACTATATTTTGAAATTCTGACATTAGATCACCGTGATTTTTGGCATGGAAGACATCCATAAGTCCAGTATTTAGTCCAACGTTTAGTTTTTGAACTAATTTGTAGCATTGGCGGTGGTGATCGGCAATTCATGGGCCTCACCCTTTTGTTCCGTTGATGGTGTCGGCCCAGTATAATCCTTGCTTTTACCCCAGACAACAGAATAAAGCCCAATCGCGATGATAAAGCCTCCAATTACACTGAGATGAAATTGGAATTAATGAACAAATAATTAAACAAATTAATTAAAAGAAGATTAAATTTAATCATAGCTGTTTGATTGAAAATTGAAATTAATGACTAAAGTATTCAGGGTTCAAAGGGGCTGGGCATGGGCTTGAATTTCATATTTGTTTCGATTAGGATCTGCTGCATCCAATTGAGACTCAATGCAAGCCCATTAACAGCCCCATTTACACCCTGGATTGCTCTGATTGAATAGTAGATTACTCAAATTTGTTTCAAAAAATTAGTGTGATAAAAGTTTAATTTTGACTTTTTTTATTTTTCAAGTGAACTCTAAGGAGTCTTTTATCAAGCTAATCAGAAGCCAAACTCGAATAATTTGATTATTTTAAGTGTCAATCACAAGCTTATCGAGCCTATTAATACTCTAATATTCGAGCTTGGCTTGATAAATTAATAAGCTTGATAATGAGATCTGAACTTATTTCACGTTTTTTTATCGAGCTGATGTCAAAACAAATTCGAGTAGTTTGGTTCACCTTACAAACCTAGTTTCGAGTTGACTCGATTTATAACTGAGTTAATGTGACTAGAGAATACCTTCCAAGGTGGAGTTTCTCAGCTAGAAAGGGAGCACCAAGAGTAGCAACAATGATCATGGACAGTGGGTTGAATGCCGTTGCAAACACCGGACCTCTTGTCTTCATCACCAAACCTTGCACATAATAAGTAACTCCAGAGCTAACCACTCCCTGAATTAACATTCAAAACCAGGTTAATATATTGAGCTAACTCAGCACCTGTGAATTCACTCAGTTGAATTTGAAATAACCCGGCCAGTATATATATTTATATATAGTCAATTAAAGAAGGTAAGTGTCTTAACTGTATAAAGGGAAGCAAGAAGCCTAGAGTCCCAGCCAACTGCCCATGCACCAGGTTTACGTATTACTATCAAAGCTATGGCTGCATTTTGTAGTGTGCCTGCCAAGCATATCAGGGATGATAGGGAGAGGTCTGCCTTGTATTCCTTTATTGTTATTGACTGCATCATATCATAATAAGATACATAAAAGGATTTGATTAAATCATAATGGGGGAGCAATATATTGATTTGTATTTATGGGTCGATCGTGTTTATATTGTAGAGAATCACGTGTATGCGTTTGGATGTATGTCGCGAAAAATGCTACCTGCGTGTTGTAAAAAATTGTACGTCACAAAAGTATATCTCAAATGATGTGACTGATCTGATGATCTAATTCTTCTCTTTTTTAACAATTTCTCTATTACCACAATCACCTTTAGTATTAAAATTTTGTTACGTGTGAAAACATAATTTAAACATAGTTTTAAAAAGAGATATATATGAAAGAACAGTTCTTCAAAAATAATTTTAAAAAACAACTAGGACAAACATACCCTAATTAACTTACTTGCATTATGTAGAAGAAGGCCCAAGCACAGGCACCGATAAGGATGAGAAGTGTTCCCACGATCCAGTGCTGCTCGGACGAACCAACACTACTGCCATGGTGAATTGTTTTATGTGAGGAGGACCA
Source organism: Hamamelis virginiana (assembly GCA_017140935.1). Lineage (NCBI taxonomy): Eukaryota > Viridiplantae > Streptophyta > Magnoliopsida > Saxifragales > Hamamelidaceae > Hamamelis > Hamamelis virginiana. Next base: position 467,449 of record JAESVK010001186.1, read on the forward strand.
AAGTAGATTAATGATGGGGCCTTTGTAAAATGTCATGACCAATGTTCCCGCAAAGGTTACTAGGGTTCCAATAACTTTAGCTTTACTGGATAATTCATTCATCTTCACACGCTCCATTCTGATGAAGTAATTAATTCCATGCATTAACAAAAAAGGAATATTGTGGCACATCCCATCATATATATAATGCAAATGGACCCTTCATATATAGAATTTGTTGATGAAAAAGAATAAACGTAGCCTAGCTTGTGGATAGTGGGTACATATATACCTTATAATTAATAAAAATACCTACTATACACACTACTCCTGCATCTTAATTTGTGTGAATGCACCAACAAATTAAATTGTAATTAATTAAGTGAATCTTACCGTAAAATTATAGCGATAATGAAGGTAACAGCAGGAACAGCATTCATAATGGCAGACATATATGTTGCTGATGTGAATTGCATCCCCAAGAAGCTTAAGTTCTGATCAAGTACTGTCCTAATAATCAGGTATATATATATACAAATTAATATCAGATATCATGCCTCTTACTGTAGAAGAATAAAATTCAATTTATCTTACATCGTTTAAATAAAAGGCTTCGTATATATAGCTTTATATACTTATATTTGGCCCTTCAACTACAAGCTAGATAATTAGCTTAGACTTTTAGATCAGAAACTTAACACTTACAAAAGAAGCTAGGGTGCATGTTACAAGGTAGAGATAATATGTTTTTTAAAGCACTACTTGATTTTTGTTTTGAAAGTATGTACTTTGTTATCTTTTGAAAGGAAAGAAGAAAAAAAAAAATCAAAGGTACGATATACATTTTCTGCGAAAGTTAGAAAGGTGCTTTCAAAATGCTATACTAAAAAAATGTCTATATTTATTATAAGAATACTCCATCCAAACTCATTTTCCCCTCTTCTTAATTTTTTTTGATGTTTCTTGCTGTGGATCGTCTTCAACTTTGTGAGCTCAAGCTCAAACAGGAGTAATTGAACCAAATAAGGTCAGACAAGTTATTAGTTAACGTTTGAAGGCATACAA
>JAESVK010001186.1:480703-493492 GCA_017140935.1 Hamamelis virginiana
TATATATATATATATATATATATATATATATATATATATATATTATACAAAACTTCTAATATCAGGTGCACTTCTAATATCAGGTGCACCTAATGCTTCTTGCATTAAGTGCCCTCTTGTAGAGCCACTTGAGATGAAAATTTTGAAAAACTGACGATTTGTTTAAATACTTCTATCATGTATGTCATGTCTGCCAAAAATCACAATGATCCAACAGTTGGTTTTTGAAAAATGTAACTTTGAAAAACAAATGTAGTTTTACTAATCTGTTTAGTACTTTTTCTTTAAAATTCATAATATGAAAATTCTATAGTTCATTAAGTTCGTATGTATTTATTTAACATCATTTTTATGTAATTTAGATTTCTCAAACTTTTTTAACAATAATTTTTTAATAATCTTAAATATTTCATCTTAATTACATTGCTCACATTTTATTTGATTTTTAATTTTTTTTTCAGCAAAAATTTACACGTGCAACACACGTGGTGCATTTCTAGAATATATATATATAAGTGAATGGGAATCGAAGGGCTTGTGTTTTTAGCTGATTTTAGTTTTATATATATATATATATATATATACCATTGTTACCCGGACCGAGATGCAAATAAGAAAACAGTTGATAAACAATATTCAAATACTAATATCAATAATAAAAACAATTGATAATTGAAAGAATTCAAAAAGTTTCAGTTTATTGATAAAAGAAAAAATAAAAACTTACAAAGTTCGATAGATAGATAGATAGACGAACTCCAGAAGAAGAGAGAGAGGGGTTACAATCTCTATGGGGTTCAGAGAGGTTTACAAGTTGAGAAGGGTTGTGTAAACTCTGAGTTGTAAATGCATTTCAGGCTTCTTAAATAAGAAGAGGAATAGCATTTGTTAGTTGGATGTAATCATGTCTTCACATGGCTACAGTTCTGGATGTCGGTCACATGATCGACTGTTGAGTTCTTTTTAACTTCTGATTACTGCTACAGTGCCAAACAGTAACAACTTTTACTGTAGCAATAATGGTTTCTTGTCTTGGAATGTCACGAGAGACTCCTTTCAGCGCCTGACGAGTTCAACAACCGAGTGAAGACAAATCCACTTTCAGTGTAAAGTTAAAAGACATTTTACCCTGTATGGAGACAAATCAACTACCAGGGAAAATACAGTATCTAGTTAATTAAGTAATCCGAAGGCCTAAAATCATCATCTTCATTAAGGCCAAGTTCTGCTATTGATTCAGTTGAGTCATCTGACTTGTTGTCATCTTCTATTTCTGAAAGGGCTGCAAGAAGCTGATTCTTTAGCTCCTTTTTAGAAATTGTGGAAGACGTTGCTAGTTTATGCATAATCTTATTTTTGTCCAACAGAACCTTTGCGGCATCAGCAGATCCTTAGCTACAAATTGTTGGGTGCTGCTTGAACCAGTTCTGAATCCTTTCTGGCTGGATATGATCTGTATGAGATCCATCTCACCATTTAACTGAAAAAGTTCGAACCAATCGAGGAACACGATCATCTGGTACAAGATCATATTTCCAAGCCATGGTCCATGCTAAACTAAAATGTCCATAATATAATAACATTTTAGGATAGTTAAGTTGAGGAGTTGGAGGACGAATTTTTTCTTGAAAGATCTGATATCCTTCAAGAACCTTAGAAGGGAGGATTTCTGGTAAAGGACCAATTAAATCCCACCAATCTAAGAACCAGTTAGGGACATCAAGTTTGAAAGTTCTATCAAAGGAAATCATCCATGTATGACGATAACTTTGATTCTGGTAATAAAAGGCATTATACCAGGCAATTTGATAGTCAAGATAGTTGAAGAAGGCTGGTTGGAAAGTTGCTGAAAATTTTCTTGGTTTGAATGGATCTTGATTCCATTCTGAAAGGGAAAGAACCCGAAGGATTCTACAAGTTGAATGAGTTAAGATGCTAGGATCATTTTTATCAAAATGATGTTTGAACACTGCTGATTTAGTGTCCATTAAAATAAATTCATAAAATTTTGAGTTTTTTGAAAATCTAGAGGATGATACTGGAATTTCTTTGAAAAAACTTTGTTTGCAATTTCTATTGCTCCCATCCCTGCATATTCTTTTTCCATTGGAAAAAGATCCAGTTGATCAGTTTTTTGGAAATACTTTGATTCGGGAGGTGGTGCAATATCAAATTGCTCAGTTGTTTAAAGAGTTCTTTGAGTAGGGTTGGCTGTCGCCATTACCTGTTTTCAAGTTGAAGAAGTTGCTTCAGCAAATGTTTGATTTTTAACAATTGCTGATGATGTACCTTGATCCTTTGAAAGGGCTAGGTACTGTTCTGTAGAATATTGTTTATAAGCTAACGCCTGATTAGCCCATCTTTCTGGAGTGTTCAGTTGACTTTGTTCTTCTTCATCTCCAATATCTGCCCAGGATTTCTTTTTTCCTGGAACTGCTTGAGAATAATATTCAGGAGTTGTGGTGAGGGCTAAATATCCCTCTGAGTTGGACTTTTGTGGTTTTGGAGGTGCAGCTGGCCTGCCACCTCCTCCTCTTCCTCTAGGAGGCATTAGGACGATCTCCCTAGAGGAATTCTCGAGTTAGGAAGTCTGGAACAGAGTTCGTGTCTCCCTTAATATATTCTATTTCAAAATCAAAAATAGATAATATTGCCTGCCATGGGGCAAAAATATGTATTGATGCCAAGTTTTTTACATCTTTTTGTAAAACTGATTTTGCCGCCTGGCAATCAACACGGACTAAAAATTTCTGATTTAAAATATCACTTTGAAATTTTGTAATGCAAAGAACAATTGACAAAATTTCTTGTTTAATAGTTGAATAATTTTGTTGTGCAGAGTTCCAAGTTCCTGAATGATATCGAACAATTTTTTCTTTATCATCCATTTTTTGTAATAAAATGCCCCCAAATCCCATACCTGAGGCATCAGTTTGAACTATCTTAAAAGTGCTGGGGTCAGCTATACTAAGACACTTAAGTCTGGGAGCTTGTTGTTTAATAATTCTGATAAGTTTGGTGTGTTCCTCTGTCCAGGCTGGCGGATTTTTTTTCAACCTTTTTCTGAGAGGAGCACAAAGTTGACTTAGGTTTGGGAAGAAATCTGAAATATAATTCAAACACCCCAAAAACCTTTGAAGTTGAGTTTTATCTTTGATAATGTCAGAAAATTTATTGACAAAATCAATTGATCTTTCAATAGGAAGAATAGTTCCATGATGGATATTATATCCTAGGAATCTAATCTTAGTTTTAAATAGTTCAATCTTTTTAGCAGATAAAACTAATCCATGTTTCTTAATAATATGAAAGAAAATGTTAAGGTGTTTCCAGTGTTGTTCTATAGAGTTAGAGTATACCAATATATACATCATCAATATAAACTATTGTAAAGTTAATGTATGGAGTAAAGATATCATTCATAATATTTTGGAATTCTGATGGAGCATTCTTTAATCCAAACGGCATTACATTCCATTCAAAATGCCCAAATGGGACTGTAAATGTTGTTTTATATTTATCGTCATCATGAACTTGGACTTGCCAGAATCCAGATTTCATATCAAATTTTGAAAATATTTTTGCATTGGAAAGTCTTTGAATTAAATCTTGTTTATATGGCAATGGATACCTAATCCATTGTAACACATCATTAAAGGGCTTGTAATTAATTCCAAGTCTAGGTACACCTCTTTCAAGTTCAGATGCTTTTTGGACAAAAAAAGCAGCACAGCTCCAATGAGATTTACTTGGCCTGATGAGCTTCTTTTTAAGAAGGTCTTTGATTTCATCAATACAGTGTTTTAAAAGTTCTACTTTCATTTGGATAGGCCTAGCCTTGGTTGGTATGTTAGTTTCTTGAAAATCTTTAATATAAGGTAATTTAACAATATACTTATTTTTTTCCCAAAAGGCGTTAGGATGATTAGAGCAAACCTCTGATTCTAATTTCTTTTGGAATGAAATAATTTCTTGCTGAACAGTTCTATGATTTAATTGTTCTTCAATTTTTCTGTGAGCAATTTCCTTTTTTAAGAAGAATAATTGATTGGTTTTCCTTTCTATTAAATTGAGTTCTGGAAAGAATGATAATGTTTTCAAAAGATTTAAATCCTTTAATTGGGGAGGGCCAATAAATTGAAAAACAATATGCTTTTCTTTATAATTAGCCTGAATTCCTTTATTATCTACTTGGAATGGTTGGATTAAGTTTAAAAATAGAGTTCCTAAGATTACATTTTGCCCAATATCTTTAACCAATAAAAAAGGTGTCTTAAGACAAACTCCTCCATTGCAGACATGTGCATTAGTAAGTTTATAGTTAATTTGAAGCTTATTACCATTTGCAGCATTTAATCTTTCTTTTGTAGTCTCAAAGTATTTAATAGGAACTAATCCTTCTTGAATACAATTGAGATCAGCACCAGAATCAATTAATGCTATTGTATCAATTTCATATTCTTTATTAATTATAATAGTTAATCTAACATGCCATTTTTGATAATTAATTCTAGTTAATAAGTGAAGATAATGATCTTTTTCAATTTCTGGAATCTCATAATCTGATCCTTCAGAATCTGATCCTGAATCTTCAGTATTATCTGTTGGTAGAGATAAAGGTTTATCAGTAGAAGACGAAGCTTTATCCTTTTGATAGTGTAAGAGTAATCTAGTGACTTTTATTTTTAGATCACTGATGTCCTTTTCACTATTAATTTTTAATTCTTTTAGACCTTTACGAAGCTGTATACACTCTTGTTGAAGGTCTTTTATAGTAACATTTTTATCTTGTTTTTCAGGTTTAAACCTATCGAAGATTTCCTTTAAATCATAAGAGTTTTTACTAGTGTGTGGTTGTTTACGTTTTTGTTCAAGATCTTTCTTAAGTCTGATAAGAAATTCTTTCTGTTTATCTAAATCTTTAATTTCATCAATAAAATCAATGAGAATATCATGTTCTTTAGTAAGTGTATTAATACACTTACAGTTGTCTTTAATTCCTTCTTCTGACTCTTCAGGATTTTCATCCTCACCGGCAGAAGAATATATTTCGTCTATTTGAAGTCCTTCTTCTTCAATATCAGATTCTTCTGACTAAAGAAATAAGTGTGATAGAATTTGTTTGAATTTATCTGAAATATCTAGTGCATCAGTTTTTTGTTTCATGGGACATTGTCTTGAAATGTGGCCAAATCTTCCACATTTAAAACAAGGGCGAGTAGATTTATTAGATGGATTGTTATTAGTTTTACTAGATGATGGTTGTAACCATTTATCCGTAAAGTTTTGACCAGGTTTTTTAACCCTAGTGTTCCTTCTATGAAAAGGTTTCTTTGAGGTTAAAGAAGGAGTTGTACTATTAGTACTTTTAACACTTCTTTTCTTGGCTTTTTTCTCTTTCTTTTTAGCCTTCGTAGAAAGAGCTAAAGATTGAGATGAGAAGCCAAATTGTTCACAGAAAGAACCTAGTTCTTTCTTTCCTTCTTTTCTATCCTTCTTTTCTTGCTGTCTAAGTTTATAATCAGTACATCTAGCAATTCCTTCAGCCTGGATTGTGCTGATCAAATCACCATATGTAAGATCATCATATGGAATAATTCCATTATTTTGTTCTCTTAATTTTGTTCTAACTTTGTCTCCAAAATAAGTTGGAAGACCTGCTAGAAATTTTTCTTTCCAAAAGAGTTGGCTACAATCTTCTCTCATCATTACCTTTGTGAGGAAGATATCTTTGTACCAACGAAAGTCTTCAAGTTTTGGACACTTTAAGTTAGATAAAAGATTAGAATCTTTGTCTTTAAGTTTAGAAGGATCTCCAATAAAATGTTTGATTATGGTGAAGATTAAAGTAGCCACTACATCCTCTATATCTTCTTCTTCCTCATTTTTAATGGAAATACCTAATCTATCAGTTTTGACAGCGTTTAATATAGTATCTGACTTTGTTTGATTAAGATAATGATCCCACCAACTTTTCAGTTGGCCAGTAAATCCAGATACTAGTGCTTGAGCAATAGTATGATCAGTTGTCTCTGGATTTTTAGTTCTGTAAGCAGTACAAACCATTGTCATTTCTTGCAAAGTGTTAATTATATGATATTCTGTTTTATTATCTATGTTCCATTCATAGATAATTCCTCCTTGATATGTTGCTTGATTGAAAGATCCTCTTTCTTCCATAGCCATATTAGGGAATTCTAGGATAAAAACTTCTTAAAGGTTGAGTGTGATGAATCTTATTGATTTCCATTTGATTATCATTTAGTAAAAATTCTTCTTTATCAGAATCAGTTTCATCAAAAGTTTTATCCAATACTACAATAGTTTTACCTCTAGAAGGCTGAGGGGTTTCTGGGACTGTTCCCATAATTTCCTCAATATTTTTTAATTTATTATCAATTATGCTAAATATATCCTTAGATAATTCTTTGTTAGCTTTCTTAGGAATTTCATGAGGTCTAAACAAAGGAGTATCATCAGCCTTTATAGGTTGAGAAACTTCTTTTTGAACTAGATTTTCAACTCGAGAGAGTTGTTCACCTATAGTTACAAGGTGTTGATTTGTAAAATTATTTTGTTCAAGAATTTTAGTTATTTCCTTATCCTCAGATACTTTCTTATAAGAAGAGGCTGTAACTGTAGTCCCTCTTATAGGAATCTCAAACTGTTCAACAGGTGGATGAATAGATTCCCTGAAAGTATTTGGAGATACTTGCCAAGTTTTAGTAGTCTTAGTAATAACATTTAATTCTTTGTCACTTTCAAAAATTTCAAGCCAATTAAAGAAACTTATTTGTATTTTATGGGCATTCATAAAATCATAATAAAGTTCTCTTATAAGCTCAGTTTCTTCTTTACTATAATTCTTAAAATAGACTCTCCTAAGTTTTCGATTTTCCTTGCTTGAAAAATCATCATTTAAAAGTTTTTTATTAATTTCAAAGTCTTTTTCTAGAATATAGAGTTGAGGATCAACCTGTGAATATGTGGGTGACATATTTTCACTGTCATTATCCTGAGTTTTATTATCCTGTTCTGAAGGAGTGGTAGTATAATAAGGTTGTGGAATACTTGAATTCCTAACTCCAGTTAAATCTGGAATTGTTTTGTTCAAATATCCTGGTTGGGATAGAAGATGTAGAAGATCTAGCATCTTCTAAAGGTACCTTATTATCATTAGGAGGAAGTCGGAAGGAACTTCCAATGTTCCTACGAACAAAGCTGATTCCTACACTTCCATCTTCATATTCTACAATTCTTCTAATTCTAGAAGTTGTGACTTCAGGTTGTTTAGGTGGGGGAAGAATCTTTGGGAATCTCCATTCTTGCGGGAATGTGAGTTCATCCCAACGAATCTTCTTAGGAGTTATTAATTCTCCATGTTCGGTTTTATTAGTTTGTAATAAAAGGGTTTCACCTTTGGTTGAAAGCTCCTTAGCTTTTACATTTAAAAAGGTAGTAAAAACCTTATATCTAATTCTGGAAAGTAGAATGATAGGACGAGCTCCCATCAAAGTTTCAGTATTATAAACTTGCAAGTTTAATGTAAGAACCTTCATGATATGCTCATCATTAAGACTTACACTGAAGTTGGGAAAACAGTTAGAATAAACAGGTCCATCATGTAGACCGGCTTCTATTCCTCCTAGCATAGATTTATCAAAGTTAAGCAGTCTACAATCTCTTAATGCCATGATTATGGACATATTGAGACCTTCCCTCATTAAAGGTTTAACTGCTACTTGGACTAATCCTAGATGGAGAAAGTTAAAGCCTTCCTGTTTATACCTATTGATAGATTCTTGATCAAAAAGTTGAATAGTTTCGAACTCATTTTTGAGCTCAATAGTTTTCTCTTCAGTTTTGATATTTAGATCGGAAAAGTACTCAAAGGTACCGTATGATAAATATCTCGTCCAGGTACTTTAGGAATTTTCCAGTTATCAAAGTTTGCATTATCCATATTAATATTTGTTTCTTGTTTATTAACAGTTTTCTTTTCTTTTCCCTTTCGGGATGACGATGATGGCTTCGACAGAGTTCGTGAAAGGAAACTCATGTCGGCTGTAACCCTATGATTGCCTCGTTCGGCGATCTACCCTAGGTCCCTAAGGTCTGCCTAAAGCCTGCCTCACTACCCGACTTACTGATCGCTGGGAATACGGGAGGTTAAATTCCGTATTTACGGTCAATATTAATTCATTTATAATTTACCTATGTTTAACCTCAATCCGAAGAGAGTGGTAAGCACGGATGTCGATCCACAGAGACTAGTAAAGAAAATCGGCTAAGTCAATTCACTTTTGGTGAAAGAGACATTTCTCATTGGGTAAATTTGGTTGGTTAATTGATTTTTTTTTAACAGTAATTACAAGTCAAACATATAAGAACATAATTGCAAAAGAAATAACAGAAATTAAACTTAAATTAAATTACAGAAAATTAAACGGGCAGGAATTGAAATTGCATAATTATAAATAAAGAAAAACCACGTCTCTCCAAGTGGAGAGAGGGAATATACTCTACTGAAAATTAAAGTGCATAATTGAAAGCATAAATTAATAAAAAGTCCTCCTCGAAATTCCAAGTGGAAAGAGGGGATATTCTAATGAAATTGAAAGTACATAATTGAAAGCATAAATTAATAAAAAGTCTTCCTCATAATTCCAAGTGGAAAAAGAGAGGATATTCTACTGGAAATTAAAGTGCATAATTGAAAGCATAAATTAATAAAAAGTCCTCCTCGTAATTCCAAGTGGAACAAGAGGGGATATTCTACTGAAAAGAAAAGTACATAATTAAAAGCATAAATTAATAAAAAGTCCTTCTCAAAATTCCAAGTGGAAAGAGGGGATATCCTGATGAAATAGAAATTGCGTAATTAAAAGTAATAATTAAAAACTAAAAAAATAAAAACCTCTTCTCTCCAAGTGGAGAGATGGACAATTGCATCGTGTGTGAAATTGTGTAATTTGGAAAATACTGAAATTAAAATAAAAACTGAGAATAACAACTGAAAAATAAATTCACTCTCTGAAATTAAACTGACTGAACTGAACAGTAGTACAGTAAATGGAAGCAAAAAATAGTCAAGACTTATATGCACGTGGCATAAAAATGTACGACTATTTCTGATTAAAACTCAACACTCAACTAACAAAGGAAAATAAATTGCTTAACAATTCTTGCACTTGACGAAATTCAACAACAGAGGAAAAAAACTAAACTGCGTACTGCGTCTCGTACTTTGGACTTGTGCTTTTTTTTTTCTCTCTTCCCTCTGCTCGTTGTGCGAACTTCCTTTTATAGACTCTGAATTCCCTCTTTCGTCTCATTTTTCTTCGCTTTCTGACAACGGTTGCTGACTTCTGCTCCTTCTCTCGCTTCTCTGCACTCAGACACTCCTCCTGATTTTATCTTTAGTCTTCTCTGCATTTAAACTTTCACCCACCCAAGACTTTCCATCTCTCATATTCTCAAACTTCTCCCCAGACACTTCACATCACTTTCTATATATATATATATATATATATATATATATATATATATATATATATTATTATATATATTATTATTATTATATATATATAAATATAAATATTTTATTATTAAATTTTTTGTTTTTTTTTAACTGAATTCATATCTGGTATATATACAAATAATACAAGGATTTCCACAGCTTGAATATTGAACTTTGAGATCAGTATTTTGAAGCTTAAAAGCTCCAACTCTTCTTGAACTTTTTAGACTTCAAAGAAATTGCACACTTTCTCAGTCTTTGGATGAAAAAAATTGGCCAAATCTCTTCATACCAAAGAATATTCATTAGAATACGGATCGCTTGGAAACTTGGGTCGGGAATGCATCTTGATACTCTTTTACTGATTATTGCATGCCTAGCGAAGTATTCTCTGAAGTCTATGTGCTGGAATATGGAACCGACTGCTTTGAAATGCACGTTGATGTAACGCATGCACATTCTACTATAATAGCTTCCCAAAATATAATTAGTAGAGATCCCTAATTATCTCCACAAAAATTATATTTACGGGATCCAAACAGTGGCCCATACTCCTGAAATTAGTAGAAATCCATAATTATCGATGATAGCTCAAGTGGAGAGATTCTCATATACCTTTCACGAATTGCTGGCGGAATCAACCTCAAAAAAAAATACGATTAGCAGTGATCCATAATTACCGATGAAAAACAAGTGGACAGATAGAGTCGATAGAGAAGAGTTCTTCATGGCTGCTAGAGAGCTCTTAGAGTGGTGTGATTGCTGATCTGATCTTCATTGAGCTTTTGCCCAAGAAAATCAAGAAATAGATGGGAAGTTTTGCTGGTGGATTGATCGACTCCCGTTTCTGCTCCCATCTCCCTACCCATTTTTCTCCTTATAAAACTCTCTCAAGCATCAATTATGAGAGAAGAGAAAAAGAGAAAGCAAGATCTGGTTTTCACGGATCTTGGTCGGCTGCCGACACTCATGACAATCCTGTGTGGGCAATCTCATGCTACAACTGCTTGATTTCACATTGATTTTTACCTGCAATGCAAAACAACAGCAAACCAATTACGCGCATCTGTTCCACACACAACTTTAATCTAAAATAAAGATAAAATTAAAAACAAGCTAAAATGCTACTCTTATGCGATAATTGCAACAATTCTAAAATAACTGAAAAGTACTAAAATGACCTAATTAACCTAATTAACATGCCTTTAGGGCTTTAACAAAGCTTACTTTGGGGTTTAATTCGAAAATTTTAGCACTTATCACTTACTCTCCGTCTGCGGGACTTACTGTCGGCGAATCTGACTCTAAACCGAACCTAAGCTATAGTCAACCCATACTTCCACTCACTCCCTATGTGTATATATATATATATATATATATATATATATATATATATATATATATATATATATATATATATATATTGTGTGATTCAAATTTTGAAAAATCAACTCTTGGATATATTAGACAATCTTCTTATGAATGACATGTCTACCAAAAATTACAGTGATCCGACAATCGGTTTTCAAAATACTGTCCCAAAATCACTTTGATAGTATTTACCATTCGATGCTATCAAAGTTATTTAAATGTCTATATTTTAAAAACCAACCGTTTGATCACTGTGTTTTTTTTGCAGACATGGCATACATATAAAGATTATCTAATCCAATGTCGATTTTTCAAAATACCTCTCCCAATAAAAGTGGACTGACAATAAAAAACGTAAAGACGTACTTAAAAGATCGGTTATACATATATATAATTCTTGATATTGTGAGAACATAAAACGAAAATTTGTCAAACTATGGTACTAGCTAAAGTGTCTTCCTTGTGGAATGGGGAGATGAACGAATATTTAAAGAACATAGAAGAAAATTTATCAAACTTACTATGGTATTAGAGGGACTTTCTTGTGGAAGGGGGAAGAGAGACTTGAACGAATATTTAAAAAACATAGAGGAATTCTAGTTTATCTAACCTATTATTATAGTATTAATTAGAGCGTCTCAGTTGCTGAAATGATTAAAGTAAGAATATTTAAAGAACATAGAGGAAGATTTATCAAACTTATTGTGGTATATATTAAAGTGTCTTCGTTGAGGAAGACGGAGATATATGAATGAATATTTAAAGAATATATTAGATCTTGTGGAAGGGGGAGATCGATGATTAAATTAAATATTCACTAGTGGAGCAATGATTTATCAAATACTTAATTATTAAATTAAATATTCGAAAATGGATTCCATCCATCACTGCCTTGTTTTTCTTTTGTTTTAATTTTGATGTGGAGTGAGATTCCCCAGCAAAAAGTTCTCTCTCTAAATTTCAATTGCCCATATCATGGCCAAAATGAAAGGTTGTTGAGCTAGATGTGATTTAATGATTCTTAAATTGATAAATTATACTTAAATAGTTAAATCCCTCTAATTATACTTAAACAGTGTTAAATAAGTATTCTAAATGACTAATATACGCCTAAAATCAAAATCAAAAGGGATATTATTGATTATATAAAATGATACTTTTGGTATTTTAAACAAAAATTCACATGATGTCATGAGAAAAAAAAAATGAACGGAGATTGACGTTTGTTTTATTGAGAGGGTTTAACTGTAGTTTATTTTAAAAAATAAGAATTGTACATCTCAATAATTTTTGAAATTAATGTGGATATGTAATTGTCAAATAAGTGTATGATGATGTCGAAAAAAAGTAATGGGTCGGTGCTCTTGTGGATCGGGTGTCGTGGGGGATCAGTATTTTCTGCCCTGAACACCAGTGTGGGGTTTCCTTATAAAGCTCCAACGATCAAGTCAGTTTACAGAGCAAGTAGAGAAAATACACAATTTAGAGATGGAGTGCAGATTGCATACCTTCTATGAGAGGGAGAGAGTGCTTTTATAGGGATGATCAAGGAGATCGCCACGTGGATGGCGTAAATTGAATCGAAGGTCAGTATCAGAGCTCATTATCTTGCCTCTAGTCACAATTAATGGTTGACGTGAGTAGTTGGGCGACCATTTAATAATCCACCTTACCTAATAATCATGCCACGCTTCACTATGTACGAATCAATTGTCAGGGCCGTCTCGTAATCGTTTTGAATAAACAGATGGCTCCTGACTATTCTTATCGAGTGATGTTGACTGATCAAGTAGTACCCAGTTGATTGGGCAAATTTCACTGGGTCAGGTAGTACCCACAGGATTGGGTAAACTCCACCAAGTCAGGTAGTGTACAATGACTTGACACGTGTCAAAACC